>CAWUFW010008743.1:600000-853832 GCA_963921515.1 Calotriton arnoldi
TATATTTGTTAAAATGTATATTAAATCCAAATAATTTTTTTGAAAGTTAATTTTATTATTTAATATATTTAACATAATTTTTTACATATATATAAAAATCGATATTTTTTACATCGATATTTTTTCCCGCTATTTTTAAACTTACCATTATAAATATAGGATGTCAATATTTATGACATCGATATTTGACTCTATTTGTGTATGAGGATATTTTGGGCGTTGATATTCTATCAATGAACCCTCGAGCTCTTGGCGGCTCGCCCACCTTTAACAACATAGTACGTGGTAGTGTGACAACTACAAGAAGCATATTTGACACAAAAAGCACACAGAGAAGGGCATGCTGTCGTCCATACAAACAAAGTAAAAAAACATTCATCGCAGAAACATGTAATCATATTACATAACTCCGAAAGCTGCGGTCAAGGACGCCATCCTCCGATTCAAAACATGAGGAGAAGATGCGGCATGCGGAAACTAGCAGAGGGCATGGTCGCTTTTATACTTAAAAAGTAGTCTCTAAAAACAGTGGGTCAGTTTAAGTCACCTGTGCAATTGAAATAACTTCTTTCCACATGCGTGGCTTACTAAGACACAGGGGCTGGTTGAGCAGAGGTAAGGTGAACAGATATAAAACAAGCTTAATACAAAAAAATATGGCTGGCACTGCTTTGGAATACATAATGGTAATGCATTTTAATTGAGCGTTCCAAAGGAGTGCCAGCCATATTATATGCTGATCTTCTCGATTTGAGCAGAGAATGTAGCGTAAGGGCTAGAGCACTGACCTTGAAGCTGGGGAATAGGGTTCGAGTCTCAAAGGGAGGCTCAATATCCTGTAATTCCTGGCAAATCACTTAATTCAACTGGTGCTAATGCAAAGTGCTCTAATTCCTTTGCGCTTTCTTAAATTGATAAAATAAAAGAATGAACAGCGGGAGGGGGTTGGAAATTAATACAAGGGAGCATGGGAAACAACAGCGGGCATATTAGGTGAAGGGTGGAGGACAAAAGTAAAATCACATGCAGCCGCCAAACACACTTGCTCACAGATAACAAAGTAGGTCAACAAAAATGGATGAAAAGGAGTACTTGGGCTAACCTCCACTGATAAGAAAAACACACGAAGAACAACAGGAAATAGCATGCTACAACCAATATAAATAGACGAAAAGTAAGTGTCAAGCACACAAACAAATGAAAAGTTAGGGCGGGATGTAACCCCTTTTAAGATTTATATTAAATACAATAGATTTCACAAGCACAGCGCACGCGATGTGCAGGCGAAACCTAACAATGATCCCATAACAGATTAGAAAAATAGAGTAGATCTTAACAAATAAAACAAGACCAAAACAAACAAAAATCCAATCAGTAAAACTGGAGCTATGCAATTTAAAAGATTTAAGTGAAAACAGCGCCAAAAAGCATTAAGCACCAACTGTGGCTGTCTGGTCTCACTAGAATGGGACAAAGTCACATGTTCAGGCCAACCACGATGGAACGCAGGCTGTCTACAGGGCGCCATTTAGGCCCGATGAACAAGAGTACCTCAAATTCCGGTTGCCAAGAGTTGTGGAGTACCTGCATCGAGGATGCGGCGCGCATCTGAGGTGATGCGTTGTTTCTGAGGAGCTGCGATGATGCGGTGTGAGGTCCTGCATCGTCGTCGAGGTTCCCATCGACGAGGGCTTGTACGGGGAGTATGCCGTCGAGGATGTGTCAGGCAGGTGAGGCGATGCGTCGGTTCGAAGGAGCTGTGAGGCTGCGATGTCCTGCATCATCATCAAGAACCCCGTTGATGAGATGCTTGCGATGCGAGGGTCTGCATCAGGGATGCATCGTGCAGCAACTGTTCTGTGGAGCCGTGAGGCTGCAATGAAAAGTCCTTGAGTTGGGGAACCATGCAGCAGAGGTGATGCATCGGTTCTGCTTGGGGTTGCGCTGCACAGCAGAAGAGACGCGTTGGGTCTGCTGCATCCACAGATGGGCTGGCAGAGCACCTTCAGGCCTACTTCCATGGTTCCAGGACTGGGGTGGCACCACTTGCCAGGGTAGGGCTCACTGTTGCAGAGTCCAGGTGCTGGTTAAAAGAGACTAGCCCTTGGAGTCACTATGGTGGTCCTGGGTACATGTTGCAGGTCCAGTCATTCTTACCCAGGCAGGTCAGCAGGCAGCACGTCAACACAGCAGGTAGCAGTCATTTAGAGCAGCAGGCCAGCAGTGTGGTAGTCCTTTCAGCAGCACAGCAGCCTTACGTCCTGGCAGGGTCTTCCACAGGTCCAGAAGTGTACTGAAGAGTTGGTGTCTAAGGTCCAATATTTACACCTGGTTTCTCCTTTGAAGTGGGAAAAGCTTCTAGAAGTTTCCCTTTGAAGTGCACAGGTTTCCTGCCTCCCATTTTCTGGCTGCAGATTAACTACAGGAGGTATGCAATCTTTTGTGCGAAGGCAGGTCACAGCCTAATCATGTGTAAGTGGCGCTGTGCCCAGCTCCACTTTCCTATCCAGCCAGTGATAGCCTATCCAGGCATATTTAAGTTCTCTATTGTGTGTGGCAGTCTAGGAGGAATATACAAAATCTAACTGCTAACTATACCCTGTCATGAGACGCAGAGACAGGCCAAAGGCACTAAATGGCTGAGGCAGGAAAATACCACAGAGAAATGACAATTTGCGGGTTTTTCTGTTAGGGCCTATGCAGATCTATGCCCTACTTTTTAATATATAGCACCCTGCCTTAGGATTCAATAGGCCTACTGTAGGGGTGGCTTATATATATTATAAAGGGAGGTCTGGACTTTGTCATTTGTTGAAATGGCAAAGTCAAGTTAGCAGTTTAAAACTGCTCTACCCATCTGCAGTGGCAGGCTGGAAGACATGTCTTACTTTGTCACACTCAGGGTGCAACTGCAGCCCTAGAGGGAAACTTTACCTTACCAGCCCTGGGTACCCCTGGTACCACATGCTAGTGACTTTTAAGTAAGTTAACTTATGCTAATTGGGTATAAACCAATCGAACATACACTGGTCAGATCACTGGCACAGAGTTCTGGTTGCCAGGCCTCAGTGCGGAGTAAAAAAAACCAGCAGCATCAGTCCAAAACTTCAGGGGTGATCATGCAAAAAGAGGCATTTCCTTACACAGGGCAGGTGTTGTAGGGAAGTGTTATGAATATGCTCAAAAGGAGGACCCAGGAGATGTGACAGAGGACAATATTTGACTCCCACGGAGGCAATGGTGTCCGGATAGGGGGATTCATTTTCCTAATGCCTTCAAGGAAGTTCTTGACTACAGGTATGTTAAAAAAGGATATCTGTGGAGGACATTTTTGGTAGACTGTGACTGGTGCAAGATTAACTTCAACAGAGAAAATTGCTGCTTCGCTTTAACCACATGAAGCAGATATGGTAGAAATGCTTCTTATTGGCAGGAGATAGGATCAAAGTTGTTCTGTACATACCACATGCAGAACCTTTTCTACTCAAAGGAGTAGGGCGTTCTTGTAGATTATCTTTTGTCTTCTCTCAACAAATGCATACACTACTCAGAAAGGTTCAGATGGCCATACTGTTAGAGTTAAACAGCAATGCTGCTAAGTTCAAGGATTGAAGGTTGTGGTTTTCCGCTGCACAACAGCCCTCTCTGTGGTCACTGTGAGAGGTGGAGAAGAACCTGAACCACCATTGACAGGGCCATTCCGGAGTGGATCATTCTGGCCTTCGAATGAGTCAGATGGTTGATCACTGTTGGTAGTAGACGAAGTGGAGCAAAGGCGCAAAGAAATCTGCCTGACCAGTTGATCCACAGGACATTCCCCAACATGCCTGATTGGTAAAACCTCAAGGTGAAATCTGAGCATTTCTTGTTTTTTTCATTTGCGAAGAAGTCTATTGGATGGAAACCACATCGCAAAAGATGTCATGGAGGGCATCGTCATTTAATACCTATTCGTAGTTCTCTTGAATGGTATGCTCAGAGTGTCCACTTGAACATTTTTGATGCCTGGCAGATGTACAGAGGTAATCCTCAGATCTCTGGAAATTAACCATTTCCAGATAGTGTATGCTTCCAGGGTCAGTAGTCTGGATCTTGTCTCTCCTTGTTTGTTCTTGTGGTGCATGGTTGTTGCACTGTCCGTCTGAACAAAGAGGGAGTTTGTTGTGAAAGAAGGAAGGAAGGAAGGCCTTTAGAGCTATGTGAACTGCTCTTAACACAAAGAGGTTGATGTGGTGAGGCTATTCCTTCAGGGACCAAGCGCCTTGAATTTGAGGGCAATTCATGTGCATACCCCAACCTGGCAGGGAAACATCTGTCACCATCATCTGTTTTGGGATGTCTTGATGAAAACTCCCTTGAGCAGATTTTCTGGAAGACACCACCACTTGAACAATTGCTCTGCATGAGTTGTGAGCATCACTTTGTCTTCCCATGTGCCTGACAGATGGTCCCACTGATCCTCTATACACACTTGGAGAGGTCTCATATTTAAGTGCGTTTTTAATACCAGGAAGATGCATGATGCCATTGATCCTAGGAGAGACAATATTTGCCTTGCTGTTGGATGGGCTGTTCTCTTCAGACTGCAACATTTCTGAAGGATAGGTAAAAGTCTCCCTTCCGAAAGAAATTCTTGTGTGTACCATATCCAAAACATCTTCAGAATAATGTAGGGAATATACTGGAATGGAGATTTTTTTTTTTGTGATTCACATGCAATACCAGTCGAGAGTGACGACCGCTATTTGGTAATGTTGGCACGCTTTGATAGGCGGACGCCTTGATTATCGTCCATACAGAGGTACACAAAAATCTTTAGCCTCCTGAGATGTGCCCCAAAAAACAGATAGACAGACTATCTATCAGAAAGAGTGTTACAGAAGGTAAAAAAGCTTTTTCTTCTGATGAACATTTCTAACCGCAGATGCCTCACCTTGTGAATAGTTACTAAAGCAGTACCAGCTCAGATGGTGGGTCTGTGGAATCACCCAGACCAGAAAATCCTGCAGGACAGAAAAAACAAAGTGCTTCTCCCACCAGACCTGGCTATCCAGGATAGAGTTCTTTGTTAATGTGTGAACCGATGCTCATGTAGCAACCTGGTACATGTTCAAGATTGGCACAAAAAGCGCCAGGCAGTGGTACAAGTCTTTAGCTTTGTGAAATAAGCACATAGACCTTCAAGAGGCTGTTTCTTGGCCAATCCATGGCACATTTCAATGCATAGAACAATCCACCTGGAGACTGTTTCTTTCCTCACAGCTTTTCCTTTCTTCACCCCAGAGAATCCCACAAAGATGTGATCATCCTTCCGATGTTCCTTGGTACGACCAATGCAAAAGCTTAGAGCGCATTTTTGGTTAAGTGATTGTGAGAAGCTGGCTTGGTATATGATGCACACTTATGCAAGTGGGCACCCTGCACCAATCCCTTATGGTAATTTTAGTGGTCTTAGACAACCTTAGAAAGCTCTCTAAGTGGTAGCTGTGGAGAGCAGCCTTCAGCCTTAGTCCAGAAGGAGTGTAAAGCAGCTTGTTTTACCAGAACATAATCTTATAGGTATGGATTAAGAGAAAAAGAACCACACAGTGTATTTATAAAAATATGTATTTATAAGAAACTCACTAACACATACAGATATCTCCTAGCTGGAGATATACACAATGCACACAATACTTTTCAATAGAAACAGGTAAGACGCACAACATACACAGTGGTCACCAGGGGGAGACCAAACCATATACCAAAATAGTGGTATGCAAACCACGACTCGAGTCAAGACTATTCCCAGAAGACGTAGAAGTTCCGGGGACCCAAGGAACACCCGAGGTAAGTAACTAGGAACCCCACGGAGGCCATGTGCAGAGTGGGAACACGACCGCAGGCTTAATACAAGTCAACGGGTAAGTCGGCAGTTGCAATTTTAAAGAAGGACCCTTCCCAGTGGACCCTAAAGAAACCCTGTGGAAGACAGAAGGTTGGAGAGCCACCCCAACCGTGGATACCCTAGGAACCAGGATACCTACACCAGGGAAGCTGGGTGCATAGGTGGTAAGTGGCTTCAGAAACCGTCGTCAAACTCAATGGGAGACTTCAGTAAGATGCCACTGCTGGAGAAGGTGAAAGTGTACGGTGGAACCCAAAGGTGGATTCAGGAGAAGTGCCTGCAAGCAGAGGGGACAGAGGGGTCTATGCTACTCAGGAGTAACCAGTAGGCAAGGAAGACGAATTCCCACTGATGTCGAGCATTGCAGGAGAGATGACGGTGACCTTGGAGCTGCAGCTGTGAGGACCAGGCGACGCTGTGGAAGACCAGGAGCCGTTCACAACCTGTCCCACGTCGGATGTCGAGAGTCGAGAGGTCGGTGTCCGTCGAGAACACCAACAAGCCTTGGAAACTGCAAACAACGTGGAAAGCGAAGAAGGTGCAGTGTCGGGACCAGCAAGGTCCAGGTGACTCACCACAAGCAGGGAAGTCAGGGCAGGCCCGAGCACTCTGGGGAGCCTGCAGAAATCAAAGAAGACCCTCAAGAGGACCCACAGGCCGGAGGCACTGGAGTCGCAAGAGGACCACGACAGCTCACCAAAGATGCAGGCCCGCGGTGCAAGTGATGCGGTGAGGATGAAGATCTTGGTCCCAGGAGATGCTTGAGGTGGGGGCTACTTGGAGCTCGAAGATCTTGATGGAAGGAAGCCAACAAGCCTTTGCAACAGCAAGTAGACGCAGTGCACAGGGGTTTGGTTCCTGCGGCTTCGACGAGGGATACAGGCCTCAAACTTGGTGAGAGAACAGGGCAGTCCTCGAGGGATGTGAAGAACCACCACCTGTGTTGCTGAGCCTTTCAGAGTCCGTGGGAGCCCAGGATCAGCAGACCGGTCAGCTTAGTTGTGATGCCTGCAGATGCAGGGAAGTGACTCCTTCACTTCAAGGAATATTCCTTCAGGTGTCTTGGATGCCCACCGGCCTTGGAAGGTTCCTGTATGGAGCACAGGCACGGACGTTGCAGCAAACGAGCAGGGCGACGAGATCAGGAGCAGCAGGAGTCTTCCCAGTTGTGTCACGTGGCCCATAGGGACATTGTCGTTTTTCACTCAGTTAGCATGAGCACGCTGCAGCTTGTCTGCTGCTTTGCACACATTACTACACGTCTTTATTTTTGCAATAATTTCAATAACTGCATTCACAAGAGAACTCATCGCTGTGTTCACTCTCTGCATGTTCCTGGGATGTTGACTGAACATTATGTGCAAGGTCGAACAACAATGCCCCTTGTTATTTTGTTCTGGCCAGACCTTAGGCCTTAGACAAAACATACCGATGCAGCTGTTGTTTGGACAACGGACTTTGGTTTTTAGTGGGGTACACAAATAGGTGACACACACTTGGAGAGGGACTTTTCCAGAGAGAAGAGCGAGACAGCACCTATGATGTAGATCTACCATCTATAGGCTAAGGTATGGGGTCTGCTGACAAAGCCCAGAGATCTTCTATTATATAATAATACTTGTTCTTAGCAAGGGGAGGGAGGTTAGGCACCATAGTCTTCTCAATTGTCTTTCTATGATGACATCTCCCTTCATGATACATGGACTTGCTGCTATGCTGACTATATTTGTACTATGCATTTTCCTGCTTGTTGTGGCACGTATACTGCATGTTAGGGGCACGTTAGTTAAAATAAATATTTTAAACTGTTTCGTGTCTCTGTCAGATCTTATTGTGGACAAGTACAAGAGCGCGAGCGAAAGGGTGTGTCTTGATTCCTGAGAGATCTGGAAGTGTTGTGTTCTGGGGTGTCTAATCATTTGTTTCTCTGGGAGTGAGTAGGAGAGCAAGTGAGACACTATAGCTAGTCGGTCCTGGGTTCGTGGGAACTAAGGTGGTAGGAAGACCCAGTCCCTATACACCAAGGTCCCATATTCCTGCGCATAGTTCTGTATTTGTGAAATATCCCTGTAACATGGCGCCACCAACGTTTGGTCTGGTAATTATTCTCGAGAGCCCTGAGTAGCGCTTGTGCTTGTCCACGATTGCCTCACACCGGTTTGTGGAGAGGTCCGTGGTGTGAGGGATTAGCCTCCTATATTTGTGTATTATAGTTTTTTCAAGCTTGAAATTTAAAAGGTTTTGTTACTCTTTCTTAACCTGATTTTGCGCTACCGTTCTTTTGGTTTATCCTTTTCTGCTTTTATTATGGCAGTCGCCATTCCGGGACCTACCGCGCAGCGGTTACGGCATTCTTGACTCAACGTGAAGTCCACAATGCGGGGACGTCCTTTATCTTTGTTGTCGAGGCGGACACGGCTCACCGCTTCGAGGTCTTTTACTCTTGCGTAACATTCCCGGCAGTGGATGGGAATGATAATTTGTTTCATGAATATACAGCAGCCCCAGTGAAGCGGGCTTATCGCCCTTATGCATTACTTGAAGTTCTGTTGACAGCCTGGGAGCATACCATCTGATTTAATGGCGCCCTTCCTCACCCTGTTTCTGTGGTCCGTTTAGGCCCCTTATCAGTCAATGGGGCCACTTGGCCCATGTTGGCGGGTTTTACACCGCATCCAAATTATTTGAATGTTACACATGCAGATCTACGTCACCTACATACATCGTTGATTCATATACACAGAAGTGTCATATAGTTAATGCTGCGTGCAATTCAAGTGGCTCCGGCTGCAGCTGCACCTCCTCCGCCTGGACACGGCGGTGGTCTTGTCATAAGCCCTGTCATTGTGAATTCAGTGATGGGCACACGTCCTCAGAATAGAGATGATTTACCATATTGGCTTGCAGAACAATGTGAGCAACTCAAGGCTGTTTTTCCGCATACTTCTCCTGTTGAGAAACACAGGATCCTTACAATGAGTTTACAGAGTGGTGGTATTCCTGCTTTAGCTGATTGCACCACCTGGGGGACGGTGTTTGCTTCAGTGTATACACTGTGCTTTGGTACACCCTCCATGAGCGTTCTACCGAGCGTTCTCAAGAAGGTACAGGATGAACACAGGGCTGGTCCAGCCCTGGAATTGGGGATGAAATTAGTGGGAATGTTCCCTATAGTCGGCTATATGATTCTGGCCAACATCAAAGGTGAGGCAGTTTGCTTACAAGTGTGCCAACGGCAGTGGCGGACCGGCTGCGGCAGTTGACGATTATTATTGCGGAGGTGTATACCTCATTGGGACGCAATAGTTTGGGAGTAAGACCTTTTACTCAGGTACAGCACAAGCTCCCTCCTGAAAAGGAGGGACGCCCAGTCTTTCCTAAAAAGGCTTGGAATAAAAATCAGCAGCAGCAACAACAGCAGCCTGGCTCTCGTGCAGGTTCGCCTCCACCTGGCGCTTCTGAACGTAGTATGATTTGCGTGACCGCTCTAAAATTAAGACACCTGAGAGGTTCCAGGTTCCTGATCCTCGTTCTCCTCGTTCCTTTCAGGAATCGTCGGTTCAACAATTCAGCAGAGGAGGGCGTCAGGATCGCAGGGAAGGCGAGTCTACGCAAGTTAGAAGTGACCCGCAGCGCCAGTTTGATGTAAAAGTCAAGCAGGGGGAACCACCTCAATATCGTGTCCCATTTCTGAAGAAAAAAGTGGCCGCTTTGACTGCAAAGTATGCCTCAGACGGTGAGAACCCTACTCCTCGACAGGAGTTGGGCAGTAACCCTCCTGGACAGCGCAGCGGTGGTTACCATAGTGCGGCAGAAACTCCACCAGCGTCTGGAGGCTTTTACAGTAGACACAGCTGATAGTCGAGTCGCTCCTCCAGATGACCCTCCATATTGAAGGTGATATTAAACGCCCATTTAAAGCAGTGTTTTGGGAGAACCTCACTTCTTCTTATGACATTTTATTGGCGGAGCTTGATTGGCCTCCCCCTTTTGTCCTAGCTTCTTCTAGAGGGGAAGATGTTATTTTACCAAGTTTTTCACAATATGTCCCGGATGATGACAAAATGGCTTATGCCTCGAAGTGGGCTTTAGCCTTAGCCCCAGCGTTATATCGCAATCAGGCAGGTTGGGTCGAGGGTTCCCCGGTTCATGTTATTCCTTTGCGTTCAACACCTCAGCCCCAACCACAGTATCCAATGAGCGAAATCTTGACCCAATTGGAATATTAGGGTGTGATTGAACCCTGTGTTTCTTCGATGAATAATCCTCTTTTTCTGATATTGAAACCGGACGGTTCATATTGCAAAGTTTTAGATTACAGACATTTAAACAGTCACGTTCGTACCTTTGCGGTTCAGAACACACATAGCTCTGCGTTAATGAATAACATTGATCGCAAAACATACAATACACCTTGGATATTTCCGATGGATTTTTCAGTCACTCTTTGGCTCCTGAGAGGCGTGATTTGACCGCATTCAGTGCGTTGGGCACTCAGCGCCGATATGCGAGATTGCCTATGAGATATAAGAATAGCCCTGGTGTGTTTGCGGCACGCATAGTGTCCCTTTTGCATGAGATCGACCCTGATGCCTTCTCGTACGTCGATGACATATACTTGACAGATGATGAATTATAACCGCATCCCTTGCGTGTGGACCACATTATCACACACTTTGCAAACTTTGGTTATGAATTCAATTTTGCTAAGTCTCATATCGCCTTCTTGGCGGTTCTTTTTCTTGGTTACGAACTCAACAATGAAGGTAGGGGGTTGGCCCCCCACTTTCTGGAGAAATGTGCTCAATTGCAACCTCCATCTATACTTAGAAAATTGCAAACTTTGCTGGGTTTTTTTGAATTTCGGAAGGACCTACATTCCTGATTATGCCCAGCGTATCAAACCTCTGTACTCATTGATACAACCTTCTTTTTCGGCGTCCTGTTGGCTTCCGGAACATACTGCACTTCTTCGGTCTCTGCAGTCTGATCTGCTGGCGACCAACTTCTTGTTAACACGAGACAATTCTACTAATTTGGTCATACGGATTGTACCAGGCGCGTTATGCTTTAATTACTTGAAGTTCAATGAGGGGGACACTGTCCCCATTGCTTATAAATCGCATTTGTATACTCCTGCTGAGATGCGTTTCTCTTCTACAGAAAATTTTTGACAGCCGTCCAGATGGCGATTCTTAAAGAACGCTCTCTGGCTTAGGGTAAACCTATTTTCATGGTCTCGCCGGTACCTGCTTTAGAAGCAGTTACAAAGGCTAGTATCCCAAATTCCAAAGCCTTGCATCCACGGTGGATACAATGGGCTAGTTCTTCGACATCGGCTGATGTCAACTTTATCTTTGATCCTTCTTTACAGACGCAGGAGTTTTTACAATATGAACATGTTCATCCTCTGCCTTTATCATTACTCCCACTTGATCAGTACAAATGCATTATTTACACTGATGGATCTGCACAGCCAGCCATTGGTTCTAAACACGCTTACTCAGATGCCTGCGCAATTGTGGCAGGGAAGATTGTTGATGGGGATTTTAAATCCTCCTTGGTACACACACAGTCTCTTGGTGGTCACACCTTCCTGTGACAGGATACCTATTGTTCTGCCTTCCCTTGCTCGAACTTGGCTCAGCAGCAGGAGGGTAGAATAGTGTCTCCGGTCGGCAGCATCCATGTTGTGCTGTCTGGGTCTAGAAGATTGAGGGCCTCCCGGTGGAGCTTTATAGTGCATGGAATCATACCTCCCACACCATTTACGGTGTGGGAGGTATGATTCCAACATGTTTGATACCAGACATGATAGGGTTTGTTACAGCCAGTTTAGAGATGGTCATCTCATAATGATGCATGGCCACTCTATATGTCTTAATGGCTGATGCACTTACAACCCGGGAGAATGGAATCTGAAAGTTGTAGGGGTGTCCTGCTCATGCAGGGGCACCCTCACACTTAGAACCGAGCACCCTGCCTTCAGGATTGGAAGGCCTGCTTTAGGGGTGACTTATAGGTTTTAAGTGCAGTGACCTTAGATATAGGGAAGCCTATATCTTTCGTAAGTGGTGATAGCACCATCTTACACAGGCTGCAATGGCAGGCCTGTAGTTACAGTTTGAGTGGTAACTCATGGGTGGCATAATACATGCTTAAGCCCATGGGGGACCCCTGGTGTACCTATGCCCTGGGTACCTCAGTACCATATACTAGGGACTGATAAGGGTACACCAGTGTCCAATCTGGGATGTACCTAAGTACTTACCATACCAATTTAGGAGAGAAAGCACAGAGACTGGGGTCCTGATTAGCAGGGTCCCAGTCAGACTAGTCAGAAACAGCATAGCACCAGGCAAAAAGTGGGGGTAACCATAAAAGCAGATCCTACTTTCCTACACAACACCTCCCCAAACGTAAGGAGATGAGACTAACCTTGCCCAGTTGAGTCTTCATTTACTAAGTGGAAATATCTGGAGAGCACATCTGCATTGGCATGGTTACTCCCAGGTCTATGCTCCACTGTATAGTCCATCCTCTGTAGGGAAATGAACCACCTCAAAAGTTTGGGGTTTTCATCCTTCATCTGTTTAAGCCATAAGAGGGGCTTGTGGTCTGTCTGAACAATGAAGTGAGTGCCAAACAGGTATGGCCTCAGCTTCTTCAAAGCCCAGACCACAGCAAAGGCTTCCCTCTCAATGACTGACCAACGTTTCTCCCTGGGGGTCAACCTTCTGCTGATAAAAGCTACTGGTTGATCCTGGCCCTCTGCATTAAGGTGTGATAACACAGCCCCTACCCCTATCTCAGATGCATCAGTCTGGACAATGAAAGTTTTGGAGTAGTCAGGACTTTGCAGGATGGGAGCAGTGCACATGGCCTGCTTCAGGTCATCAAATGCCTTTTGACAGCTTACTGTCCACTGAGCTTTCTTGGGCATTTTCTTTGATGTAAGATTTTTCAGGGAAGTCACAATGGACCCATGTCCCTTGACAAATCTTCTGAAGTAACCAGTCAGGCCCAAGAAAGCTCTGACCTGAGTCTGGGTAGTGGGAGCAATCCAATCCACAATGGATTTTGCTCTTCAATGGTTGTACCTGGCCTCCAACTACCAGGTGGCCCAAGAACACAACCTTACTCTGTCCTATCTGGCCCTTAGTAGCCTTGATAGTGAGGCCTGCCTTTTGCAGGGCCTCCAGAACATTTCTGAGGTGGACCAGGTGATCCTCCCAGGTGGAGCCAAAGACAGCTATATCATCTAGATATGCTGTACTATAGGCTTCCATATCCGTTAAGGCTTTATTCACCAGCCTCTGAAATGTGGCAGGTGCATACTTCAGACCAAAGGGCATCACAATAAATTGATAATGCCCACTAGGGGTTGAGAATGCTGTTTTTGGCTTGGCATCCTCAGCTAGTCTGATTTGCCAGTAGCGAGCTGTCAGGTCAAATGTACTCAGAAACTTGGCTGAGGCCAAAGTATCTATGAGTTCATCTGCCCTGGGAATTGGATGAGGATCAGTCCTGGTGACTGCATTGAGGCCTCTGTAGTCCACACAAAACCTCATCTCTCTTTTTTCACCCTTATGTGAGGTTTTGGCACAAGACCTACTGGACTAGCCCCGGGGCTATCTGAAGGCTCAATGACACCCAATTCCAGCATCTTTTGGACCTCTGTCCTGATGCAGTCCCTGACATGGTCAGGCTGTTTGTAGATTTTACTATTCACAGGCAGACTGTCACCTTTGTCCACTTCATGGGTACACCAGGTGGTTTGATTGGGTGTCAGGGAGAACATATGTCTGTACTGATTGAGGACTTGCCTGCAATCAGTCTGCAGTTGATCAGTGAGGCTGCCTGCCAAGGCCACTCCATCTACTGATCCCTCATCAGGGTTCTGAGAGAAGAGATCAGGGAGAGGGTCACTCTCTTCCTCCTGTCCCTCATCAGTTGCCATGAGCAATCCCATG
This sequence comes from Calotriton arnoldi, assembly GCA_963921515.1. Taxonomy (NCBI): domain Eukaryota; kingdom Metazoa; phylum Chordata; class Amphibia; order Caudata; family Salamandridae; genus Calotriton; species Calotriton arnoldi. Next base: position 613,861 of record CAWUFW010008743.1, read on the forward strand.
TCAGCCCTGTCAACAAAAGGTTTTAGGCGGTGCACATGAAGTACCCTATGGGAACTTCTTGGAGTACCTAGGTCCACCAGGTAGGTGACCTCACCTTTTTGTTCAAGGGTGGTGTGGGGGACACTCCACTTGTCTTGGAGAGCTGCTGGGGCCACATGCTCCAACACCCACACTTTCTGGCCTGGCTGGTACACAGTCAAGACAGCCTTTTGGTCATTACAAGCTTTCTGAAGTTCTTGGCTGGCCTCCAGGTTTTTGCTGGCCTTCTTCATGTACTCAGCCATGCGAGAACGCAGGCCAAGGACATAGTCCACAATGTCCTGTTTAGGAGGTTTGAGCGGTTGCTCCCAACCTTCCTTCACTAGACACAAGGGACCCCTAACTGGATGTCCAAACAGAAGCTCAAATGGGCTGTTGCCAATCCCCTTCTGAGGAACCTCTCTGTAGGCAAAGAGAAGGCAGGGTAATAATACATCCCATTTTCGCCTAAGCTTTTCTCGGAGTCCCATGATCATACCCTTTAGGGTCTTGTTAAATCTTTCAACAAGCCCATTGCACTGTGGATGGTAGGGTGTGAACTCGTAGTTCACTCCACACTCTTTCCACATGGCAGTAATATAACTAGACATGAAGTTTGTACCTCTGTCTGTTAAGACCTCCTTAGGGAAGCCCAATCTGAAAAAGATTCCCAGGAGGGCCCTGGCCACTAAAGGAGCTGTAGTGGTTCTAAGGGGAATGGCCTCTGGGTACCTAGTGGCATGGTCCACCACCACTAGAATATAACTGCCCAGATGCCGTTGGAGGGTTCAAGGGACCAACAATGTCAGTCACTACCCTTTCAAAGGGAACACCAACCACTGGAAGTGGAACTAAGGGGGCCTTTGTTGTGCCACCTGACTTACCACTGCTTGGCAAGTGAAACAGGAGCAACAAAACTTTGTGGGGTCAGTGAAAGTGAGGGACAAGCCTGTCCCAAGTCTTGCTTTGCCCTAAGTGTTCTGCCAGAGGAAAATCATGTGCCAGGGAGAGGAGGAAACCTCCGAACTTCTTGAGTATTACCAACCTCCTGGTGGCCCAGTCTTGGGGTTTCTACCCTCAGAGTACAAGAGTCCATCTTCCCAATAGATCCCATGAGACCCACTGACATTCCCTGCTTCCTCAGCAGCAGCTTGATGTCTCAGGGGCTCAAGAGAGGGGCAGGACTGCTGCTCCAAACTCAAGTCTACCCTAGAAAGGGCCCCCTGCCCCCAAGAACTCTGCCTGGTCAGGCCCAAGTTCCTCTGGGACAGTTCCTTCACAGGGGCTAATATCATCTCCCTCAGGAGACTGATCTTCACTGAGAGTTTGTGAGGAGGGCAATTCCTTACCCTTCCTGCTCCTTCTCTTGGGAAGCACCTGGTCCATTTTCTCAGGATCCAGGACTTTGTCAGTTGTGAGCTGTTTGGCCTGAGCCCTGGTGACAGCAATACACTGGCAGAGATGCCCATCATCTCTGCATGAGTTCTGAACTCCACTTCAGGCCAGGCTTTAGTTTCTAGATCATTGCCCAACAAACAATCTACAGGTAGGTCTGGAGATACCACAACCGTCTTAGGTCAATTTACCCCTCCCCAGCTGAGGTTCACAACTGCCAAGGAATGGTCAGTCCTGACATTGCTAGCGTTGGTTACTTGGTTCATTTGTCCAAGTATGATCTGGTCAGGAAACACAAGTTTCTCTGTCACCATAGTGACACTGGCCCCTGTAAGCCATTGCTTCTTTTCCAATTATTAAAGGCTGTTGTCTGTAATTGCCCAAGTTAGTGGGACTGACTAGTAAGGGGGTAAGATCTATATCACCATCACACACTAAAACAGCCTGAGCTGGGGTTCTGACTAAGTCAGAACCCATCTTAGAACCCAAGGTTAACCCCACTAATCCCTTAGTTGCTATACTACCACTTGTACTTGTGCTAGGGGGAACAGGTGCCTTAGAGGCAGTGGTAGTAGTAATTTTCTTGTCCTTTGGATAATCAGCATCCCTTGTCCAATGGGTTTTCACCTTGCAAAGGTAGCACCAAGGTTTCTTTTTGCCTTTCTTGGAATTTTGGGACTCACCCCTAGATGCAGGTTTTTGGGGCCCTTGTCAAGACTCTTTTTTATCTTTAGCCTTGTCCCCACCCTTATCCTGGGATTTAGAAGAATCCTGCTTCTTCTGGTAACCTCCATTACCACAGTTTTTCTGCTTAACCCTGGTGAGAACCCACTTGTCTGCCTTCTTTCCCAATTCTTGGGGAGAGGTCAGATCAGAGTCCACCAGGTACTGATGTAAAAGCTGGTTCTGACAGTTATCAAGGATGTGCTCTCTCATAATCAAATTGTACAATCCTTCATAGTCCTGTACCTTTCTTTCATGAAGCCAGCCTTCCAGAGCCTTAATAGCATTGTCTACAAAATCTACCCGGTACTGGGCCTGTGCTTTCTGGGTGTCTCTGAACTTAATCCTATACTGTTCAGTGGTTAAGTCAAACCCATCTATGTGAGCACTCTTCAGTACTGAGTAATTGTCAGCATCCTCTTCTCCAACAGCAAGGAGCTTATCTCTACCTTTGTTAGCAAAGGAGAGTCACAGGATAGCTGCCCACTGCTCTTGAGGAACCCTCTGAACTTTACAGGCCCTCACCAAAGCAGTGATCCATTTATGGATATCATCCCCCTCCTGGTAAGGAGGGACTATCCTACTCAGGTTCCTATTATCAAAAGAAGTTTCCCTGATTCTAGGGACACTGTTGCTATCACCATGGGACTCTAGTCCCAATTTCTGCCTGGCTTTCTGGACTTCTAGGGACTCTTTGTCAAGGGCCAACTGATCTCTCCTGAGCCTAAGCCTTGCTTTCTCAAGTTCAAGCAGTTGGTACTCCCTGTCAAAAGAGCTGTCCTTCTTACTAGATATGGAGGTCCCTATAGCATGTCCTGAAGCATTGGATTCTCTAGAGAAGGATCTAGACCTCCTTAATCTACTCTGGACCCTTCCAGGAGGAACAAAGGGTGTCTCCTCTGTTCCATCTGCACTGTGCCCTGAGGGATCAGAGTTTGGCAGGTTGGAATTATTTGAGACCTTCTGCCCATACTCAGAATTGGGATCATCAGGAAAAGCTCCCGATGCTCTTCAGGAGTATCCCCACCCATATTTTCCTGTTCTTCTGCCCTCACAGGATGACCATCATTCTTATGCAGCAGATCTAAGAGCAGCTTAATGGTAGGGTTGCCACCTGTCTTTATCTTTCTAAGACTACACAGGGTCCTTAGTTCCTGGAACTTTAGACCACTGTACTAAGCAGACTGCGGTACACTAGCATTCCCAACTAAAGACATGGTTCTAGGTGTAGCACCTACCTAACCTAGTGGAAACTAAACTCTCTGAGATTGGAGAAAGGGTTGTGCTAGACCCTGAACTACCCAAGCCTAAAATGAGTAGAACTTACTTATTCTAAGCTGTATTATATGTGTCTATTATTAGTGATGTTTTTTCAATTAATCCACACCAAGATTATCTGGTAAAACAATGCAGGCTTGAATCCCAACCGCTGCACACCAATGTGAGACGCTGGCCTAGTATATGGTGTACACTTATGTGAGTGGGCACCTTGCACCAATCCAGACAACCCTTATGGTGATTGTAGTGGTATTAGACAACCTTAGAAAGCTCTCTAAGTGGTAGCTGTGAAGAGCAGCCTTCAAGCTTAGTCCAGAAGGAGTGTAAAGCAGCTTGTTTTACCAGAACATAATCTTATAGTTATAGATTAAGTGAAAAAGAACCACACAGTGTATTTATAAAAATATGTATTTATTATAAGACACTTACTAACACATACAAATATCTTCTAGCCAGAGATATACACAATACGCATAGTACTTTTCAATAGAAACAGGTAAGTAGCACGAAATACACAGTGGTCCCCAGGGGGAGACCAAACCATATACTAAAATAGTGGTATGCAAACCATGACTCGAGTCAAGACTATACCCAGAAGATATAGAAGTGCCGGGGACCCAAGGAACTACCGGAGGTGTGTAACCAGGAGCCCCACGGAGGCCGTGTTCAGAGTGGGAACACGACCGCGAGATCAATGCAAGTCAATGGGTAAGTCGCGGTTGCAATTTTAAAGAAGAAGGACCCTTCCCAGTGGACCCTGAAGAAACTCCGTGGAAGACAGAAGGTTGGAGAGTCACCCCACCTGTTGATACCTTAGGAACCAGGATTCCTGCACCAGGGAAGCCAGGTGCATAGGTGTGAAGTGGCGTTGGAAACCGCCGTCGAACTCAATGGAGGACTTCAGAAAGATGCCGCTGCTGGAGAAGGTGAAAGTGTCCGGTGGAACTTAAAGGTGGATTCAAGATGTGAAGAACCTGCAAGCAGAGAGGACAGAGTCTATACCACTCAGGAGTGACCAGGAGGCACGGAAGACGAATGCCCACCAATGTCGAGTGTTGCAGGGAAGCTGATGGTGACCTTGAAACTGCAGCTGTGCGGACAAGGCAATGCTGTGGACGACCAGGAGCCGGATACGAGCTGTCCCACGTCGGATGTTGAGAGTTGAGGGGTCGGTGTCCGTCAGGAGCACCAACAAGCCTTGGCCACTGCAACCAGCGTGGAAGTTGAAGAACGTGCAATGGTGGGACCAGCAAGTTCCAGGAGACTCACCACGAGCAGGGGAGTCAGGGCAGGCCCCAAACAATCAGGGGAGCCCAAGGAATATAAAGATGACCCTCAAGAGGACCCACAGGCCGAAGGCACTGGAGTCACGAGATGACCTCGAGCAGCTCACCAAAGATGCAAGCCCACAATGCAAGTGATGCGGTGAGGAGCCTTTGCAACTGCAAGTCAACACGGTGCACAGGGGTTGGGTTCCTGCGGCTCCGACAAGGGATACTGGCCTCAAACTTGGTGAGAGGCCTTGAGGGATGCGAAGAACCACTGTGTTGCTGAGCCTTTCGGAGTCCGTAGGAGCCCAGGATCAGCAGACCGGTCAGCTTAGTTGCGGTGCCTGCAGATGCAGGGAAGTGACTCCTTCACTTCGAGGGAGATTCCTTCAGGTGTCTTGGATGCCCACAGGCCTTGGAAGGTTCCTGTATGGTGCACAGGCACGGACGTTGCAGCAGAAAGCATGTTGACGAAATCAGGAGCAGCAGGAGTCTTCCTAGTTGCAGCTGTGATGCCCAGAGCGAAAACCAGATGGTTGAAGAAGAAGCGGGGTCTGAAATGTATCTTGTCCCACAATGAATCTAGGGACCCACCTACAGGTAAGCCCTTAAATACCCTAAGGAAAGGGTTGGGACGATTCAGGGGTCCCTCTCTAAGGAGGGGCTGGACAAGGGGGAGGATACTCCCCAGTCCTTTGTCCAGTTTCGCGCCAGAGCGGTAGCCAACGGCTCCCTGAACTGCTTTGAACTGGACTGTGCATGGAGGGCACCAAGTGTGCCCTGCACGCAGACTATGTGGAAGTGGCAAGCGCCCCCACCCTGCCCCAATACACTAAACCCTGTCTGGGAGGTGGTCACACCTCCCTGTGACAGGATACCTATTGTTCTGCCTTCCCCTGACCGAGCTCGGCTCAGCAGCAGGAGGGCAGAAACATGTCTCTGGCCGGCAGCAGCCCTAGCTTGCAGTCCGGGTCTGGAAGACTGGTACCGGGAGCACCGAGGGCCTCCCAAAGGAGCTTTACGGTGCATGGAATCATACCTCCCACATCCAACATGTTTGATACCAAACATGACAGGATTCGTTACAGCCAGTTTCTAGATGGTCATCAAGCAATGATGCGGTGCCCCTCTATATGTGATATGACCTTCTCACAACCTGGGAGAATGGACTCTGTAGGCTGTATGGGTGTCCTGCTGATGCAGGGGCACCCTCACATTTAGAACCAAGCACCCTGCCTTCAGGCCTGGCTTGGGGGTGACGTAGGTTTTAAGTGCAGTGACCTTAGATATATGTAAACCTATATCTTTTGTAAGTGGTGTTAGCACCAACTTACACAAGCTGCAATGGCAGGTCTGTAGTTACAAATTGAGATGTCTCCCATGGGTGGCATAATACATGCTTCAGCCCATGGGGGACCCCTGGTGTACCTATATCCTGGGTACCTTACTACCATATACTAGGGACTGATAGGGTTACACCAGTGTCCAATCTGGGATGTACCTAATTACTTACCAAACCAATTTAGGGGAGAAAGCACAGAGACTAGGGTCCTGATTAGCAGGATCCCAGTCAGACTAGTCAGAAACAGCATTACATCAAGCAAAAAGTGGGGGTAACCATAAAAGCAGATCCTACTTTCCTACAGTTTCTGTTTCTTCTCCTGCTTGGTTTCCAAACCCTCCACAGTTTAAAAAACAGAACACGCTGTGTTCCTGGCACTTTTCTCTATTAAAATAACATGTGTGTTTTTGTGGTAAGGGGGAATCAAACAGATTGTTTTAAGACACCATTGTTTGTTTAGAAATGGCTTCTCGAAAGTGCACAGGTCAGGCAGCCCCAGCCTGCGTGCAGGCTCAGTGTGGAAGCGATCAGCCACCCCATGACCAAACCAAAAATCCGGGGTATGTTCAAGATTGCTCATGGGCGTGCCCCTTATTTGTGTTAAGTCCTGGATATGCCACAGCTTATAAAATGTTTATCATTTTCACAAGTGCCACTGTTCAACCCATATTTTCAGTGCTCAAGTTGAAAAGGTCAATAATTTCCTTAAAATCTTCCGGGTTTAACTAGTAAAATAAGTTTGGACGGTTTACAACTAAATAGCTGTCTTGTATGATGGAAAGCACCCGTGTGTGCAACAAAACCAGGAACACGTTTCCAACCTTTCGTTCTAAATTGATGACAAATGCGTGATACCCGCCATTCTAGGAGTTGCAGGTTTCGGTGCAAATTTTATAGGGAAGTTGCGTACTCATTTATTTAATATATTTATGATTCTTGCTGTTGGGGGCTCGTTGCTGCTGTGCCACATCTTCCTGGACCCTGGTGGGACTCCCTGTCCCAGGGTTCCCATCACCGCAGGCACTGACGGTGAGGGTGAGGCGTGGCCATCGCGCTTATAGCACTGCCTCTCCCCCCCGCAGCGCGGGCCACAGTTTGCTGTTGAGGGCTCGTTGTTGCTGTGCCGCATCTTCCTGGTCCCTGGTGGGGCTCCCTGTTCCAGGGTTCCCATCACCGCAGGCGCTGACGGTGAGGCGTGGTCATCGCGCTTATAGCGCTGCCTCTCCCCCCGCGTCGTGGTGCGGATTTTCCTGGACCCTGGTGGGACTCCCTGTCCCAGGTTCCCAACACCGCAGGTGCTGATGGTGAGAGGGAGGCGTGGCCATCGCAATTATAGCGCTGCCTCTCTCCCCACAGCGCGGGACGAAGTTTGCTGTTGGGGACTCGTTGCTGCTGTGCCGCATCTTCCTGGACCCTGGTGAGACTCCCTGTTCCAGGGTTCCCGTCACCGCAGGCGCTGACGGCGAGGGGGAGGCATGGCCATCGCGCTTATAGCGCTGCCTCTCTCCTCGCAGCGCGGGACAAATTTTGCTGTTGGGGACTCGTTGCTGCTGTGCCGCATCTTCATGGACCCTGGTGAGACTCCCTGTTCCAGGGTTCCCATCACCGCAGGCGCTGACGGCGAGGTGTGGCCATCGTGCTTATAGCGCTGCCTCTCTCCCCACAGCGCGGGACGAATTTTGCTGTTGGGGACTCGTTGCTGCTGTGCCGCATCTTCCTGGACCCTGGTGAGACTCCCTGTTCCAGGGTTCCCGTCACCGCAGGCGCTGACGGCGAGGGGGAGGCGTGGCCATTGCGCTTATAGCGCTGCCTCTCCCCTCGCAGCGCAGGACGCATCTTGCTGTTGGGGGCTCGTTGCTGCTGTGCCGCATCTTCCTGGACCCTGGTGGGACTCCCTGTCCCAGGGTTCCCATCACCGCAGGCGCTGACGGCCAAGAGGAGGCATGGCCATCGCACTTGTAGCACTGCCTCTCCCTCGCAGCACGGGACGCATCTTGCTGTTGGGGTTCGTTGCTGCTGTGCCGCATCTTCCTGGACCCTGGTGAGACTCCCTGTCCCAGGGTTCCCATCACCGCAGGCGCTGACGGCGAGGTGTGGCCATCGCGCTTATAACGCTGCCTCTCTCCCCGCAGCGAGGGACGCACCAGGGCAAAGCCCTGGCCAAGGGCAGGCCCATCCTCACCCGTCATTGCCCGGAAGAGGCTGGGCCACACCCCTGAAATTTCCCCCTGAGGATTACGGACTTTCATCGCTCATATGGTACTGTGCATCACCTTAGAGTTAGCCAAAGATACAACCGGCCTTCTATTCTCCGCTCTGGTCGCTGCTTCTCTTACCATTTGGCACTAGGGTGTTATGGGGAAAAGGAAAGTAACCGAGGGGGGACTGGGAGGCGTACATAGGAAAAAAACTAAAACGAGAGCTCTGAACTCAAGCCCTGTGGCGGGGGGGGGGGGCGTGTTGGACCGTATTGACAATTCATTGTCTGAGTGTGAGGGGATTCTTGAACCATCCGTTGACAACAGTGCCCCCAAGCCTAAGGCCCTACACACTCTTGTCAACTCCTCAAATCTAAGCACCGGACGCATTCCGAGCTTGTTCAAGAAGGCAGCCACTAAGAAACAGCTACTGGAAGCCACCAAGGAGCCTCCTATGATCTTGCCCAGCGCTAATAGTATTCCATCTGTGACCACAGCAGACTTTCTATTCAGCAACAGATTCTCACCCCTCACAGACCAATTGGAATTACCAGACATTGCTACTATCAGTGGTGTCCAGGTGGCTAGGGAGGACACAGAGGCTAGCAGGCTAGACATGACTTCTCGGACTAGGGGTGGAGGGACGGAGGACTCCGAACTACCGCTCTCCAACTTAGACCTTCAGACGGAAATCCTTGCCTTGAAAAAAACAATAGGGTCCCTGACTCATCTCATTTGGAAGTTGCTCATTAGAATAGTAGGATTAAGCGGTCCTGCGACATTGCCTGTTGTAGATCCATTGAGGGTAGATGCAAATTTGAAATATTTCCCAAAACACCCCCCCACAATCTACACGTAACGCCCTGACCGTTACCCCTGTACCCCTGACTAGCATTATAGGCTATTGTGGCATGGGGCCCCTGAGCACATTACCTCTTTGGGTGAAACGTCAAGAAGGGGACAGAGAGACAATGGAGGGAACCATACCACACATGAGGATACCTGTGCAGCGAACAATTCCCTCTAGAGAAGGAGGTGGTGAGGCATTTAACCCCCCTAGGCCTCCCCCAATTCCCCCTTGCCATCACCGGCATGTAATCTACATGATCAATGTACCCAAGGCCGATAAACTTGCTAAATATGAGAATGACGAGTCCATTAAGATTAAATCCATACACTGGATCAGGCACATAAGGGGGTGCGGGTCTGTGATAAGGGATGATATTCTGAGAGCAAGAAGACGCGTCTTCACTAACAGTACTGTAGACGCAGTAGAACTCATACTTGCAGATGGAAGCCTAGTACACAACCTAATTGCTTTGGAAGCTAGGACTTGCCCCCCCCCCACCTGCCTCAAATATCCAACTCAAGCTGCATATTCCTAGCTATGTTGCACATCCCACGTCCAATCTGAAGCCACCAAGGGGATCCTTAGCCTCGTCCTTATCCCAGAATGACTGACTACAATCAGGGTTTTCACACAAACATGTTGCAGCCAGAACCCCTGTCTCTGCCCCCAACATCGCCTGCCCTTCTTCTGTGGGGATACTTTTAGAAACCAAGCCAACGATTGGCCCAGAACACACTCATTCTACCCTACAGAGGCCCCTACGTGTGGGAGATGCTAATCAGGGTGAAGACAAAGCCACATGTAACCATACCACGGCCCTGGAAGTTGAGACCTACGTCGTACCTGCTACTCTGGAACAATCACAGCCCACAGGTATGAGTCAGCTCCAAACAGCTTCATGGAATGTGGCTGGAATAAGGGGCAAATTATGCCTACCCCAATGGCTCGAGCTCAACGACTCGCATGATATCTGTACCTTGCAGGAAACCTGAAGCTTGACCCCCAATTATGTTCCAGGGTTCGTGACCCTTCACAAATCAGCAGTATCATCTAAGCAAGGCCGTCCCTCAGGAGGGTTGCTAACTCTGGTCAGTGTTGCACTAAACTGCGGCATTAAAGAGCTCCCTACTGATAACCCAGATATCCTTGTGGCTAGGCTAAGGGGCAACACAGGAAAGAGCTTAGACATCTATAATGTCTATGCGAGGAGTACTAGAGGGGGCAAATCTCCCACCATACAAGTTTTAGATGAGATGTTGGATACAAGGCGAGTTGTATATCCTCTAATTGTGGGTGGCAACTTCAATGTAACATTTGAGCCCCTTGACAGGGAAGATATTCAAGAGGTCAATGAGGAGAATAAACTGTGGTCAGTTCCGCCCCTTGATCTTCCACCAATAAAGAAATAGTCCCAAGCAGCCTTACAAATGAACGCACTGACCCTAGAACACAGGCTGCGGGCCACGAATGGAAGAACCTGTTCTGACAGAGGAGGGGGGCTGACCTTCATTGGCCCAAATGGCGCCAGTCGTATAGATTATATTCTTGTGGACCTTATGCTATGGCCAATTGTAATACATATGGCCATAGTTAAAAATTGCTAAATTGACCATAACTTATTAAGTCTGACGCCTGAACACCCGTGGGACGAAAAGGGCAACATAGCACCTGTCAAATTGGTAACAAAAGAGGTGATGCCATTGAATGATAAACGGCGCCTCAAATGGCCCACGATCATGAAGGACAAATCCAAACTTAATATCTTAGAAAGAGACCTCGAGGCGCACCAGGCGGAGATACAATCTCCACCAGACAAGCCGACACCATCAGCGAACATCAGCGCCCTTCACCCAAACTTTTTCGACTATCTGGCTCGAAACTTTATTGTCCATCTCCAAAATCATGGTCCAAAACAGAGAGGAGCAAACAAGGCAAATTCATGGTTTACAAAGGAATGAAGGTCCCTAAGGAGACGCTTGGCCACAACTATTAGACTCAGGGATATGCCCCTGATATGCGATCTAAGGAGGCATAAAAACTATCCCAAGCAAGGGCCAAACGAGATTTGGATGAGAAGAGGTGGGAAGAACTAGGGGATGCTTGTTCCCAATCAGATACAAGGAAATTCTGGGCTCTCGTGGGAAAGGGTAATTTTGAAAATCCGCCCGCTTGCTAACAACATTTCACCTAATGCGTGACATGAGCACTTCGGTGCCTTGTACACGATTCTCCCCAGCCACGATTCGGGGTTATTTCCCTCTGACCCATCTTATCTTACACCAGGCCTTTTGTTCACCAAGGAGGAAATTTTGGCCTCTATTGAGGCAATTGTGCCTGCTAAAGCACCCGGATCGGATGGCATTCGGGTTGATCTTTATCGCTTTGATAGAGACAAATGGGCCTCATATATACGGCACTTTCTAACAATATTGCCAGGGGTGGGGGCATCCCCAAATCGTGGAAGGGAGCCAAAGTGATCCCCTTCTTCAAAAAGGGAGACAGAAGCAATCCAGCCAATTATCGGCCTATTAGCCTGATCGATTGTGTCCAAAAAGTTTTCTGCGGTTCCCTTCTAGTAAAGATCCATGATTGGATGGACGAGAACCATATTCTGTCATCACTCCAAGTAGGGTTCTGCCAGAAAATAGGAACAATAGATCAGGTTTTTCGTCTCCTTCTCCTCTATTGGAAGGTGGTACAGCGTTCGATCTCATGCCCAGAGGCAAGCTCTGGCAGGTGCTCAAGGAGATGGGCATGCCCCTGGAAATCCTGGCATTACTAATAAAACTACATGAGGAGAACTATGTCAGGGTAAGATGGGGCAGCCAGGGCCAAGTTACCGATCCCATTAAAATCCAGGGAGGGGCCGCCAGGGCTGTGTCCTGGCTTCAACTCTGTTTTCGCTATATATCAACCAAGTGGTCAAATTCTTATCCGCAATCCCAGCGGATCTCTCCTCCCTATGGAATCAGAGTATTGCAACCCTCCTTTTTGCAGATGATACCCTTCTAGTCTCTAAAGCACCTATGGGGCTGCAAAGTTTATTAAATCGATGTAAGTCCTTTTGCGACGAGAGGGGCCTTGAAATAAATACCACAAAGACAAAACTGATGCTGCTGAATCCCCATAAATCTTTCAAACGGCGCCTGACCTTAGCTAACATCCCCCTAGAGAGAGTGAGCTGTTTTGACTATCTGGGTATTAAACTGTCTGAAGGTATGGCCTGGAAACAACATCTCAATAAGGCCTACCTCAAATTTTCACAGGTAACTGGGTGTCAGGCTACAAAACGGTATTCACTAAACTCCAGAGACCAATCCAGCGAGGGCGATGCACTAATCCCAAATCCCCTTTGCACTAACCTACAGGGGGAGGAAAACACTCCACCCTGTACCCTAGTGCTCAAGGGAAAGGGGAAAATAAAGATGAACGAAACCGAGCACTGCAACACTCTTCCTACTGACTCTCTAGTCCGGGGATCCAAAGAATCGGCTCTTGCTCGAGCAGTCCCATCTAGTGACCACAGTACGCTGAATGTGAGAGAAAAGAAGAGACGTTAAAACCTTACCCTTCCTCCCCCACTTTTCTCACTATGGATAATTAATACTCTCCCCCCTCCCCTATTGCTCCTGTACTCACATGCGAACCCTCTTGCACCCCTTTGTGAAGCCAGCAGCCAATGTCTCGATCCCCTCCAACGGAAGGTGAATGTCTCGGTTTCAAGCGCGGAAATACTCCCTCCTATGAGAGCATGCGCATTATCCCTTACTATACGGAAAGCAAGTTAAGCATATACACAGGTGTGATCCTTTTCACAACTGCATGTACAGGTCTAATTAGCGGCAAGGGAATAGCAGCATAGAACGCTGCACAGTCTCGGTGTAAATAAAGGCTCACCGCGTAACACGCGTGAGCGTTGCAAACTGAAAACAAAAAGTCTCGGGGTTCTCCAACGGCTTACCGCGTTGAAGAAACGGGAACTCCCAGGAACCAACACAGGTGCGCTTTGTTTTCGACCGTTGAATTCGAAAAGCCGCTTCCATACTGCAGACTCTTCTTTGCTCAGAAACGAACCTCCCACACATACATAGCGATATCCTTGCGGCGTGGTGAAAGGCTCTTCATGCAACAGGCTCCGTAGAAGTTCTCCTCTGAAATTCCAGACCACAATCAGGTGACAAGCACCGGATCCCCCTAGTGGCAGGCCTTATATAGCGGCTCACCCACTATAGTAACACACGGCTGCCTACCCCACTGCATGCTGGTTAATGTAGTCATTCACTTCTTACCCGCATTCATACACCGTCGCGGGAGGATCATGACACTGGGGCTCAAAGGAAGGAACACTGTCGTTCCCACACAAAACCAGTTGCACCAGCCCTGAAGGTATATAATTGTAAGGCTGTGAGCAGCACCCTATATGGGGCAGAACTCTGGGGCTTTGAAAAATTGAGAGCTCTCACAGCAACTGAGAATAAGTTCCTCAGCAACTTGGTGTCCCTCCTACTGAACACACCACTCTGCCCCCTAAAGCTCGATATGGGCATTAAATCAATCAAGGATTTAGTGAAGCTTTGCCAGCTTCTATTCTGGCAGAAGCTCGTCACCACTCCAGAACTGTCCTCATAAGCAGCTGCCTTCAATGAGGTTTGTTCTTTAGACTGATCGAATAAAATAGGTTGGATCACATCAGAAACCTTATCTTTAGCATTGGGCTAACAGAGCATAGCCTTAACTGCCCACCACCTCTTACTAAAAAAACAAATCAAAGTGCTGTATTGGGACTGGGTTGAGCAGAATGATTTTAGTGACAGCAAGCAGGGTAGATTAACCGAGGAATTTAGAGATTTTAAAGTTAGTCGCTCCCTGGAAAGTTATCTCAATTTTATCAAGGTGCCGGCTAATAGGAAGCTTTACATTCAATTTAGGCACGGCAATCTGCTGGTAAACGTATTTACAAATTCCTGGCTATGCAATGCTGCTCAAACCAAAGGCTGCCCTTGTTGCCCTACTCCGACCGAATCAATAGGTCATGTTCTTTTCACTTGCACTGCATTAACCAAACCAAGGGCCAAATGGTTAATCCCCATCTGCAAACAACACGGAACTCGCGATTCTAGTGCAGCCTTGCGCATACTAAAATCAGATACAAGACCATTATTTGTGTGCGCAATTGTGAAGTTCCTGGGTCACTCTTGGGGGATTAGAAGGAAGGCCCTGAGATTAACCTTGACCCTTTCCTAATACGCCTATATCATGCCGGCGAGGGAATTGAACCTGCTCGTGATGATTTCATGACACTGGCCACTTTCTTTTAGGTCCCTTTTCTATTTTTTATGCTAGCAGTAGCACAACTAAAACAGTCCACCTTTCTCTCCTTTTGTAAAACATTTTTCAACGGTCTGCCGCATCCTTGTTCTAGGTATTACGAATTGAACAGCAGGCAGTACTATGGTCATTTTGTAAACTCATGACAGAAGGAGACTATGTTTACAATGATGACCTGTTGTGTTTTAATGCTGTGAAGGTTTTTTTTTTTTTATATATAAGAATTTTACATTTTCACTGGGCTGTACTTATGTATTGTACTTTTATGGTCTGATGACGAATAAAGTTTGATTGATTGATACCGAACAGGTAACCAAATTAAGTGCGACATTTTATAACACTCAAGGTCAAGATGTAGCCAAATTAGTTTGCCAAACAGTAAGAAAACTGGATGGGTTTTATCCAGCGAACGATGGTGCTGAAGCAAAAGCTGACCAAAATGCCTTGGAAAGGTAGCAGTCAGCGCCTTGTTTCTTCATAGCTTCAGGCAAAGCGCATCTGTCAGTATAATTCAAGCTCTTGTGGTCACAAGCTCACCTCTGTGATATAATCAGCTTTTTGTTACAAGGCACATAATCCCTGGGGCTGTGGCCTGTACAGCTCAACAGAGAAGGTGATACTTAGATTTCAAGCATGTTTTGTGTGAACAAAGAACTCTAATTTTCTTAACATCAATAAGGTACATGTTTTGTCAAATCTGTCAAAAAAGTACACACTTGAAAAATGACAAACAAAATCGCAACAAATTTGTTTTTGTAAGGAAAATTGGAATCAGTGTTTGGAAAAGTTTTTTTTTTTACCATAACAATGTACAATTTGCTGCTGCCGCAGGTAGCATTTAGGATGGCGATAAGGGGGCTACAATTTAACATTACTCCAATACAGAGGATGCATTCCCCTTCTTGATGATCAAGGTGGACCCCAAGCAGAGAAAAGATCAGAACTCAACTCATTCCCTGGGTGGGAACGTATCAAGCCAAGAATAACTTTATTGCGGTTCATAAACCATAAGTTAGACAAATAAAAACTTACAATTTAATATTTTTTTTAAAACAGGCACAATGCAAGAGATAAAAAAGAGAAGGGAAGACAATTCAGAAGGTTCTACAATTAAAAAATTCAGTGCTGATAGTAAAATATTTAGTACCACATGCTATTCCATGAATCAGGCCAAATTCCAGCAATATAAATTTAAATAAGCAGAAAATTATATCATTCTTGTTCAGCCTCTAAAACTCAAAGCGCTTTCTAATAGCCATCGATACTTTGATATAGTTAGAAACCGCAGAGCAAATAACAGGGGTGGCCAATGTATGCAAGTAATTAAAGCAGTCAATATACGTGCATGGGCGAATATTCAATGACAATGGGGCTAAAAATGTTCTCCTCGCCTCTTTCAATAAAGTGCATAGTGCTCTGGGTGGCCAAATTGTCACACGGGCAGGGCATGAGCTTATCAGCCCACCCTGTTTGGCACGGGAAGGCCACTAGAAAGTGCAAAGTGCGTAAGCGAAATCTGGTTAAAAGAAATCTGACCTGTGCATTAGTGGTAAAAGTTAAATAGTATTGCTGTAGCCCGGGAAAAGAACATGAAGGACCCATCCCTCCTGTTGCAGATAACGCATGGTGGCCTTAGAGTGGTGTGCCTCTTTGATAATAACTTTTGCGTTTGTGGGAATGCTTTCTGGATTGTCATAAAAGTGCCCCAATACTATCTCTTGAAATTTGTCTCTCACAAATCCAATCGATGGGATCGTTGGGGCACTATCCAGGCTGATAAATCTTTGATTACTTCCCTCGAGAACCTCAGTTCGTCGGTCAGCCACATTTTTGCCCATAAGAGTAAAGGGGCACTCTCTATATGGTCCTCTATACACTCTAACCCCAAATCTTTATGACAGAAGAGTGTGGGGGCACAAATCGGGATCATCAATAGTCTTTTTATGAATTTATTTTCCAGAACTTGTAATTGACGACTTTTGTAGTGTCCCCACACCCCTGCCCCGTATGTTGTAACAGACAAACATTTAGCTTTGTAAAGGGTAATTAACTCTCTCACCGGCTTATGACCTAATTTGCATGTGAAGCGGAAAAGCCCTTCCACAGCCCTATTTGTGTGATGCACCCTTGCTGTAATAAGTGGTTCCCAATTCAACTTATTATTAAATAAGATTCCCAGATAGCTGAAATTATTCAGCTGTTCTAGACTTTTTCCGCTTACAACAAAGTCTCTATTTTTTGTCGATTTAGGGCCATACACCATTGTATAATAAAATTGTATCAAGTCAAGCGACGACCTAAATTCAGTAAAAGCGCTGAGTGATTTTTGGAGGCTATTTGCTGTCAAAGCCATTAGCACTGTGCCATCTGCATATGATAATAGTGGGACGGGGCTATCACCAATTCGAGGAAAATCAATCTCCTTGCCTAATAAATATGCCTCTAACCCGTTTGTGTAAATTAAAAAAAAAGGAAGGGGGCCAAAATGCAGCCTTGCCGAACACCTTCTGTGGACATGATCGGGTTGGTCTTTTCACCGTGGGTGCCATATCTTATAACAACTGAAGTATTAGAATGTAACTTACGAAGGAGGGATATCAGTGCTTCTTCTACACCCATTCTTCCAATCATGTCCCACAATCTATTCCGATTAACCGTATCAAAGGCACTAGACAAGTCCATGAAGGTCAGGTGAATAGAGCCCTCCCTGGCCGTCATATACTTGTTGACAATTAGGGACAAATTGAGACATTGCTCGACAGTGCCCAATCCCCTCCTAAAACCATACTGTAATTTAAAGATGACCCCTGTATCGGACGCCCAAGCCTCTAATCGGGCAAGGAGGACCCTCCCCAAAACCTTTGCAGTGGCATCTATAAGGGAAATCGGTCTATAACAAGCTGGGTTACTCCTATTGCCCTATTTAAAAACGGGGACCACGATAGCCTCCTTCCAGGTCGCCGGCACAAGGCCAATAACTGCTGCCTTAAAAACGTTTGTCAATAGAGGTGCCCACAGGTTCCTTTTAAACAAATCAAGTGGGACCCCATCAGGCCCTGCGGCTTTCAGACAAATTCCCTGCGCTAGCGCCTCCTCAACCTCAGATACTGTAATGGAAGAACTTAGGTGGGAGGCTGCAATTAAGTCTACAGGCAAATCCCCTGTGTTCTCCTCTAGCTGCTTAAACTGCGGGTTAAATATGGCAGTAAAGTGATCTTCCCAAGCATCCCCCAGAATCGTGAACCCACCTGTGTCGCTTCTTCCGTGAATAACGGTTGGTTAATAATGTTCCAAAAGCTGTTAGAGTCTTTGAGGAAGCAAAGGACACACAATTGATGGACAGAATGCAGAACAAATCAAAACATTCACCCCCAGTCAAGAGATCTGGGTTAAATCCATCATTCTTTTGCTCACCATGCCACCCCACTTTAGACCTGGCAATATGCAAATCAGTCTTGACCCTGTGCCTCATGGGAACAGTCCAGCCCGAACTGCCAAGCCAGGTCCTCCCTGGACCGGAAACAAGCATCCTAGGACCGGTTTCGGGGTTTCACCCCTCATCAGCCAGGATAGCTTGAATCCAGTGGCACAGTGAGCCCGGGACCCACGTCTGGGCATACCCGGCGCACTTAGGGCGAGGAAGCAAAGGACACACAATTGATGTACAGAATGCAGAACAAATCACAACATTCACCCCCAGTCAAGAGATCTGGGTTAAATCCATCATTCTTTTGCTCACCATGCCACCCAAGTTCAGACCTGGCCATATGCAAATCAGTCTTGACCATGTGCCTCATGGGAAAAGTCCAGCCCGAACTGCCAGGCCAGGTACTCCCTGGACCGGAAACAAGCATCCTAGGACCGGTTTCGGGGTTTCACCCCTCATCAGCCAGGAGAGCTTGAATCCAGTGGCACAGTGAGCCCGGGACCCACGTCTGGGCATACCAGGCGCACGTAGGGCGAGGAAGCAAAGGACACACAATTGATGTACAGAATGCAGAACAAATCACAACATTCACCCCCAGTCAAGAGATCTGGGTTAAATCCATCATTCTTATGCTCACTATGCCACCCCAGTTTAGACCTGGTCATATGCAAATCAGTCTTGACCCTGTGCCTCATGGGAACAGTCCAGCCCGAACTGCCAAGCCAGGTCCTCCCTGGACCGGAAACAAGCATCCTAGGACCGGTTTTGGGGTTTCACCCCTCATCAGCCAGGAGAGCTTGAATCCAGTGGCACAGTGAGCCCGGGACCCACGTCTGGGCATATCCGGCACACTTAGGGCGAGGAAGCAAAGGACACACAATTGATGGACAGAATGCAGAACAAATCAAAACATTCACCTCCAGTCAAGAGATCTGGGTTAAATCCATCATTCTTTTGCTCACCATGCCACCCCAGTTTAGACCTGGCCATATGCAAATCAGTCTTGACCCTGTGCCTCATGGGAACAGTCCAGCCCGAACTGCCAAGCCTGGTCCTCCCTGGACCGGAAACAAGCATCCTAGGAGCAGATTCGGGGTTTCACCCCTCATCAGCCAGGGTAGCTTGAATCCAGTGGCACAGTGAGCCCGTGACCAACGTCTGGGCATACCCGGCGCACTTAGGGCGAGGAAGCAAAGGACACACAATTGATGGACAGAATGCAGAACAAATCAAAAATTCAACCCCAGTCAAGAGATCTGGGTTAAATCCATCATTCTTTTGCTCACCATGCCACCCCAGTTTAGACCTGGCCATATGCAAATCAGTCTTGATCCTGTGCCTCATGGGAAGAGTCCAGCCTGAACTGCCAAGCCAGGTCCTCCCTGGACCGGAAACAAGCATCCTAGGACCGGTTTTGGGGTTTCACCCCTCATCAGCCAGGATAGCTTGAATCCAGTGGCACAGTGAGCCCAGGACGCACGTCTGGGCATACTCGGTGCACTTAAGGCGAGGAAGCAAAGGACACACAATTGTTGGACAGAATGCAGAATAAATCAAAACATTCACCCCCAGTCAAGAGATCTGGGTTAAATCCATCATTCTTTTGCTCGCCATGCCACCCCAGTTTAGACCTGGTCATATGCAAATCAGTCTTGACCTTGTGCCTCATGGGAACAGTCCAGCCCGAACTGCCAAGCCAGGTCCTCCCTGGACCGGAAACAAGCATACTAGTACTAGTTTCGGTGTTTTACCCCTCATGAGCCAGGATAGCTTGAATCCAGTGGCACAGTGAGCCCGGGACCCACATCTGGGCATACCCGGCGCACTTAGGGCGAGGAAGGAAAGGACACAGAATTGATGGACAGAATGCAGAACGAACTCTGAGGGAGCTTGTTCTCTCCAAGTCTTCCCATGCCTTTCTCCTCAATTCTTCTTTTCTTTTCCCAATGGTAATTTTGTAAGTTTTCCTTGCGCTTTTAATTAAATTTCTGTCTCTAGGTGTAGCGTGAAGTGCCCTTTTGAGAGTATTTAGGGCCTTTGTGTATTCAGTATTAAACCACTGTGCCTTGTGAGATTCCCTTGGACAAGCGGGTCTAGTCAGCCTCTGAGAAGCATCTGAACAGAGCCGCCAAAACTCCCGGACAACCTCAACTGGGGAGAATCATGCTGCAGACACCTCGTAATCGAATGATAATTTGCTATGATGGTGTCTGCCTCAAATTTTAGAGGGTTTATCTTGCCCCAGTTTAGTCTTTCCCCTGTGTTCGGATTGTAGTGAATAGGGCGGTCATCGCCCTCCCACGCCAGGATATTTTTATTTAGTGAGACTATAAGGGGATTATAGTCACTAGCACAGTTGGGTTCCACCATAAAATCACGGACACGCGAAATGAATGTTCTAGATATTAAAATGTAGTCAATAAAACTTTCCCTCCCTCCGCAAACATAGGTAGGTTACTGGGAAAAGGAACCAAAAGCCATATTGTTAATAATACCTAAATAATTTCCGACGAGAATAGAATTTAAGGCTTCGCCTTGGGGTGAATGAATAAAATGTGGCTGAGGCTGACCCTCAGTATCCACCAGCCCACAGACACGTTGGGAGCTATGTTTACAGGTTGTACAATTAAAGTCACCTACCCATAGTATGCATAATGGCTGCCACTTCCCACTAAGTTTTGTAACTTCCTCCTGTAAGGATTCAATAACATGACAACTATTTTGGTCAAAGATATTGTAATACCAATTTACCACTAATATCTTAGCCTTAATTAATTTAGATAATCAATTGGTACCAAGGTGATGAGCTTATACAGGAGGCTTTTAAAATTCCACATTACACTGAAATTAGCAGCGCAATCCCTCCTTTGGCCCTTCCTGCTGACGAGGCTATTGCGGGTACTGTAAATTAGCGATAGCCATCTAAAACAATGTCATCCCTAGACACAGTTTCTTGGAGACAGATGCTATCGAACCCTCTAATATAATGTAGCCATACCTAGTTCGTAAGTTTAGGGCGGATTCCTGCGATGTTCCAGGAAATAATTTTAAAGGGAAGTGTAGTGAGTCCCTGATTTGATAGATCCTCGGAAGTGTTCTTTAAAATGTTAGCTGTCTCGTGGGTTGTTTGTCCAAACCCTTCAACTATGGGTATCCCTGCAAGGGTGTTATCGGAAAGTAAGATTGTGTCCTCGAGGTTGTCTGGGCCCTTAATAATAGTAATAGATACATCTGGTGTTACACCAACTGAGTGTTCAGGCCCTTTACTTCCGGGCTCATCTTCGTCAGAGTTACTCCCCGAGTTATTGTATTGCTGTCCCAGCCCTACTTTCATTGCAACCTGTCTGCTATGAATGGGTAGTCAATCAATGTCGGTGAGGCCTGAAAGTGCCTCAAAACGGTTGCGGTGAACGAAAGAGGGAGGCTGTACGCAAGGGTACGAGTTCACACCTGTCAGGAGGAAGGACCCTTGTCTTACCCTAGATCTCTGATGAGGGGGATAAAAAAAAAGTCCAGTGGGTAGGCCCTTATTGGTTCATTTTCGTTGGGTGTGTCTTTAAGGTGCCTTAAAAGAAGATGTACAGTTCTAGCATCCCTGAAGTTTAAGACCACACAATCCCCTTCAACAGACTTGGCCGTATGCCCCAACCAATTCACCTGCCTGGCCATAATGATATGGTCAAACCAGTTTTTCTGAGACGAAGTTTTACCAAGGCACCAGTGGGCTTATTTATTGATTAGGCTTTGACATCGTTCTTGACGACGGGAGAGATATAGGGAACTCCCGTCAAGATCAATGTATAAGGGGTGCAATCTGGTGGTAAATTTCGAATGTCTTTTGCACCTACCCTTCTAGGGGAAGTATGCACTGGGGCATTACTGCTAGGGTTTCCTTGGAGACTGCCTCCAATTAACGGGTCACATCTCAACCTGTTAGGGGCTCCCTGTCCCAGCTTTTGATTATTCCTCTGTGGAGCAAGTTCCCAGGGAGTCATAACAGGGGGATTGTCATTTGAGACCTCTCAAAGGGGGTCACCCTTGCTTTGAGTCTGTGTAGTATTTTTTGGGACTGTCCTTTGAGGGGAAATGTTATCTGTACTACTGACTGTCCTGCTTGGTTGAATAGCTTTATTCCTCTGCGAGTTGTCTATTATATTGGGTAAGTTTTTATTTAAATCTTGCAACACACGGGAAAGGTGATCTTCGATGCAGGTTAGTCGAGCTGAGATAGTGGCCAACGCATCCATTACTATTTTACTAATTTTATCCATGGAGATATATAAGCTTTCAAGTGTGACCCCTCTTCCTGCCCCCCTCATGTTCTGCTTGCCCTTGCTATTGTATGGTCTTGTCTGGTTCTCTTACCCTTGGGTGACTGACCCTTCAATTTATGATCAGCCCCTACCATCTCGGGTCGTTTCTTCTTTCCCCCTATTGATTGCAATAATCCATTGCTCTCCAAAGTTGGGTTAATGGCCTGCTTGTTTCGATCATGTGTAGCGCCTGCTCCAGCCTGGTTCACAATGTTAACAATAGGCGAAAGGGGTACTTGTGTTCTGTGCTCAGAGTCCATCTCCATCATATCAATGCAGAGTTCAGTGCTAGCAGAGGGAGGTGAGGCAGAGGGGGGCTAGCGAAAGTCTTCGCTCTGCCAGCTCTATTTCTTTGTTAATGGCCCCCACTGCTTTTTGAAGAAAACCATCCAGAGTAGTGTCAGTGGATTTTATGGCAGGCGTTGTTTTTCAGGCAGGTATGCCCAGACGTGGGTCCCTTGCTCACTTTGCCACTGGATTCAAGCTAGCCTGGCTGATGAGGGCTGTTAGCCCGAAACTGGTCCCAGGATGCTTGTTTTCGGTCCAGGGAAGACATGGCGTGGCAGTACGGGCTGGACTGTTCCCATGAGGCACAGGGTCAAGACTGATTTGCATATAGCTGTGTCTGAACTGGGGTGGCGAAGTGTGCTAAAGAATGATGATGGATTCAACCCAGATCTGGGGGTGAGTGTCTGAAAAGTTTCAGCGCTCCGTCCATCATCTCCTTGTGTTTGCTTTGCTCGCCCTAAGTTGGCAGGGTATGCCCAGACGTGGGTGCCTTGCTCACTTTGCCACTGGATTCAAGTTAGCCTGGCTGATGAGGGCTGTTAGCCCGAAACCAGTCCCAGGATGCTTGTTTACGGTCCAGGGAAGACATGGCTTGGTAGTTCGGGCTGGACTGTTCCCATGAGGCACACGGTCATGACTGATTTGCATATAGGTGTGTCGGAACTGGGGTGGTGAAGTGAACTGAAGAACGATGATGGATTCAACCCAGATCAGTGACTGGGGGTGAGTGTCTGAAAAGTTTCACCGCTCCGTCCATCATCTCCTTGTGTTTGCTTTGTTCGCCCTATGTTGGCAGGGTATGCCCAGACGTGGGTCCCTTGCTCATTTTGCCACTGGATTCAAGCTAGCCTGGCTGATGAGGGATGTTAGCCCGAAACCGGTCCCAGGATGCTTGTTTCTGGTCCAGGGAAGACATGGCTTGGCAGTTCGGGCTGGACTGTTCCCATGAGGCACAGGGTCAAGACTGATTTGCATATAGCTGTGTCTGAACTGGGGTGGCGAAGTGAGCTAAAGAACGATGATGGATTCAACCCAGATCTGTGACTGGGGGTGAGTGTCTGAAAAGTTTCAGCGCTCCGTCCATCATCTCCTTGTGTTTGCGTTGTTTTTCATCTCCCCATGTTTTACTAAAACAGCCCGGGCTACAGGAAGAGTTTGGCCCACGAAAGTCAGGAGAACCACGGTGAGATAAGCAGAGAAGTAAACGTTTTTACCTTCTGAATGCCTCACAAAGCTGGTGGGAACACTGAGTTTCCTGAGTTCTTAATTTCTAAAACCAAGAGGGTAGGCCCAGCCCAGCCCCCTCCGGGCTCGCCCTTGGCCCGGGCTTCGCAGGAACTCTCTGTTTGCTTTCTGTGTCACTAGCAGAAAGGGAGCCTGGGGGATGTAGTCCGTGCCCCAGCTCTGCACACATCCAAGACAGAAGATGGAAGCGCGCAGAGGGTGCTCTCTGTTTGCTTTAAGCGCCTCCTTTCGCCGGGTAGGGTGTCACTAGCAGCAAGGGAGCCTGGGGGCTGTAGTCCGTGCCCCAGCTCCCCACACGTCCAAGGCAGAAGATGGAAGCGCGGTATTCACTTCAAACTGCGGCGGGAGCCTAGGCCGGGAGGACCGCCTCTAGAAAGAAACTTGCCGCGGGCCGTCCTGATTCCGCGGCTGCGGGGTTTCTGGCAACCCGGGGACACGTCCTCCTGGTTGCGGGCGGGCATAAAAGCACCGCACTTGCTGCCTACCACGGGATCGCAGGCACCTCTGCCGTCAATCAACCGGGAACGTATCACTTACAGCAAGGGCACTGGAGGAAAAGGGGCCTCACTCATAGCACATATGGTGAACCAACCAGGCAGGAGTAAACCTTGTTTTAACTGAAAGAGTAATTCACTAAAACACATCCGCCCTGAAATGCATAACCTATGCAAATTGCCTATGCCTAGTTATTCATGTTTTCTGTGCAAACTATAAGGCAAGAATAAATCCAGCTGGACCGTCTAACTCCTCACATTAAAATCTCAACCAACTGCAGTCATATAAAAACTTATATTTCTATTGTTACTTCAAGAAGAATTGATCTAAACTCTAAATAGAGAAGTGTTTGTCTACTACTGTTCCAGTGTCTATACAATGTATGTACTGAGGAAATGTAGAAAATAACAGACCAATAACTCACTTGGATTAATTACTAAAAACTTGAATTTGAAATGTAATGAAATGGATTACAATACAATACACCTCATCCACCTTCTATAATGAATGCTTTGGAAATCTATTATTAATATAGAATCAAAATCATGCCATTTGATTAAAAAAGGGTAGATATATAATAAATCAGGTGCTGTGAAAATGTTCATAGGCAAGAAATACTTTTTGAAGAACAGACTCTTTGTAGAGGTCTGAGCATCGCCACTCCTCCCACCACGCCAATCGCCTGTTTGATTATCTGGCAGGATTGCCCATCAAATTCAAGGGGGTTAGGCAACTATTGGGTGGTCGAGGATACCTTCATAGCAATTGATCCAACAACATGTTAATAAAGAAGGATAACTTACTTACCTGTAATCAGTTCTCTTCCAGGGGTATACTCATCAAAGTCATAAGCACTGAACAGTCCCGCCCTCGCGCGGGGACCCCGGAGCAAATACATATATTAACGTATGTTTAACCAAATGTAGTGAAACATACATCAGTGTGTGTGTGTGTGTGTGTGTGTGTGTGTGTGTGTGTGTGTGTGTGTGTGTGTGTGTGTGTGTGTGTGTGTGTGTGTGTGTGTATATATATATAAATATATATGTGTGTGTGTATATATATATATATGTGTGTATATCAATATATATATATATATATATAAATATATATATATGTATGTGTGTGTGTATATAGATAGATAGATACACATACATATATGCAGCCTAAACCACCAAAAAGGCTAAAATTGCATTGTATTTTTCATTTAAAATAATACATATCTATTCAACATTTCTATGACATAGAAACATGCACTCTTCACTGTTTCAACATAGCCTTTATTTTCCAAGGAAATAGCAGGCAGTTAGCCCAAAGGCTGCATATAGAAAACACAACAGATTAAAACTGGTACCATGCCTTTAAGACCTCCAAGATCTCCAGGCTCCCATCATGCCCCACAGGTGACAGAAAGGTCAGGTCTTTTTACGGCGTGTTACGCTGTGCAGTCATAGTAAGGAGACAGAGTGCTATTATAGATGGTATTCGTCCGGGGAGGCGGAGGGTTGCTTATGACTTGATGAGTATACTCCTGGAAGAGAACTAGGATTACAGGTAAGTAACTTACCCTTCTTTTCCAGGGGATACTCATTAATAGTCATAAGCACTGAATAGAATAGCAAGCCCATCCCCAGAATCCTGCGGACGAACACCAGTATAGCTAGTACACTTTGAAAACAGGTTAACCAAACAAATTCCTTAAGAAAGCTTGCCCAAACTGAGCATCTGCCTGAGTATCAGAATCTAGACAGTGGTTTCGAGCAAAGGTATGTACGAATCGCCATGTAGCAGCCTTGCATATCTCTGTAATGGGCACATTTCTGAGAAGGGCCTTAGTGGAGGCCTTCCTTCTAGTGGAATGAGCCTTTGGTCTACCAGGGAGTTGCTTGTTAGCTAACTGATAGGAGAAGGCAATACAGGACACTATCCATTTAGAGATGAATTGCTCAGAGGAAGGAAGACCAGTGCGCATCGGACCATAATTCACAAAGAGACGATTTCGTATGTTCTTAGTTTTATCCCGGTAGAAATTTAGAACCCTTTTGAGGTCAAGAGAATGCAACGCCCTCTCAGGAGGGGTGGTAGGGTTCAGATAAAAGGTGGGGAGAGTAATTGACTGATTAATATGAAAATCCGAGGCAACCATAGGCAAAAAACTAGGGTGGGTTCTCAGGACCACTCTGTTAGCATGGAAAATGAGATAAGGTTCCTTAGAACATAGTGCCTGGATCTCGCTCACTCTATGAGCAGAGGTAATTGCCACTAAGAAAGCGGACTTCCACATCAGGTGCTGCAGTGACGCTTTGTGAATGGGCTCGATGGGAGGACCCCATTAATTTAGAAAGGACTACATTGGGGCTCCCAGGAAGGAGAGGGAGACCTAACCGGAGGATAGACCTTTTTCAGCCCTTCAAGGAAGTCTCTAACTACTGGCATCTGAAAGAAAGAAACCTGCATGGGCGACTTTCCATAAGCTGTAATTGCCGCCAAGTGCACTTTAATAGAAGTAAACTAGAGACCTGATTTAGCCAAGCACAACAGGTACCGGAGAATAGCCTGTTCCTGTCCAAGAATGGGATTACGGCCATTGGCTGTACACCACAGGTAGAAGCGCTTCCATTTGAAATCGTATGACTTCCTCGTAGATGGTCTCTTCGCCTCTTTCAGAATATGCATACCGTCTGGCGAGAGACCTAGATGTCCGTACTGGGGGAACTCAGGAGCCATGCCGTTAATCTCAGAGACGGAAGGTTGGGGTGGATACCCTCCCTCTGAACTTGGATAGCAGGTCCGGACGGCACAGTAACCTCCTGTGTGGTGTCTTGGAGAGGCGAAGAAGGTCCAGATACGACCACTGGCGAGGCCACTCTGGTGCAATAAGGATAATCTTGGTCCTTGACCATTAGAGTTTGGTGATCACCCGTGGTATGAGCGGAATTGGTGGAAAGGCGTAGAGTGATGTCTCTGACCAATCTCTCAAAAGCGCATTCCCTCGGGAGCCTGGTTGGGGGTACCTGGATGTGAAGGTACAGCATTTTGCATTTGTTGCATCCGCAAAGAGATCGATGTCTGGAGAACCCCATCTTTGAAAAATTTCCTGTGCGACCTCGTTGTTTAGCACCCAGTCGTACCCTTCGATGAAGTTGCGACTTATACCATCCACGTGCATGTTGAGTGCACCTGCGAGGTGAATCGCCGATATAGTCAGCTTCCTCGCCAGTAGCCACTTCCAAATCGTTTGAGCCTCCTATGATAGAGGTCTTGATCTGGTTCCTCCCTGTTTGTTCAGGTAGTACATAGTTGTGGTATCGTCTGTGAACCTGTAGCGGACCCATGTGGGCTCCGCATCCTAGGTGGGACGCGCCTGTGACGAGTGTTTGTTTGGGAAGTTCTTGGTGGAAAGGGGCTCCTTTCAACAGATGATGACGCTGCATCCACCATCTTAGGGAGTCTTTGACTATTTGAGGAAGAATTATGGTGTCCTCCAGCGGTTGGAGATCTGAGACCACTGATCCTCTAATACCTGCTGCAGAGGTCTCATTTGCAGTCTGGCATTGGGAACGATGAAGATGCAGGAAGCCATAGAGCCCAGCAGAGAGGATACTTGTCTGGCCGTGGGACGAGGTGTGCGGAGGAGAGTGTGACATTTGCAGTTGAATGAGGATAACCTCTCCTCCGAAGGACATACTCTTGTGTCTGCAGAGTAGTGAATTCTGAGTTGGATTGAGAATAGACTTTTTGTAGTTGACACACAGACCCAACTGATTTAACACCCAAATTGAAGATTGAACGTGTTCTTGTGGAAGACTGGGAGATGCACTCTTTAGCAGCCAGTCGTCTAGATATGGATAGACGAAGATTTTTTACTTTCGGAGAAAAGCCGCTACTACCGCCATGCATTTTGAGAACGTGCGGGGGACTGACTTGAGTCTGAAAGGAAGGACTTTGTACTGGAAGTGCTCTGATGCCACCTGGAGTCGTAGACATTTCCGATGTTTTTGGGCATCGGGATTTGAAAGTAAGCGTCCTGAAGGTCTATGGAGCACATCCAGTCTCCTTGATGAACCTGAGGAACAATTGTGTAGTGCCAATATCCTGAACCTTTCTTTGCTGATAAACTTGTTCAAGAGCCTGAGATTGAGTATAGGCCTGTACTCCCTGGTAGGGCCTTTCTTTAGAATCAGGAAGTAGCAGGAGTAAATCCCCTGCCGATGCTGCAGCCAGGGAACTTTTTCGATGGCCTGTTTTTGCAACAGGATGGATACCTCTGCCCGAAGTAGCTTTTGCTGATGGACTGATGATCTCAGAGGCGGGATTGCCGATGGAGGGGACTTGAATCTGATTGAGTATCCATTCCGCACAATATCGAGCACCCACTTGTCCTTTGTGATTTTGTGCCACTCGTCCAGGTGAGATATGATACTTCACCCACTGGAATGGGGAATAGAGCTGGGGGAAGCAAACTCTCATTGTTTGGTCTGCTGCTTAGCAGAGGAAGCTGGTTGCCTGGATGCCCCTCGTCCCCGCCCTAGTAAACGCTGATGATAGTGGGACCTGGACTGATGCTGTTGTGAAGACCAGCGAGGGGTGTGGATCATCTGTTGGGATTGGCAATGGCCATAAGGATGGTATCGGCATCTGAAGTCTTTACATTCCTCCAGGCCCACTGCCTTCAGTGTGTCAAGTTCGGACTTTATCCTGGACATCTCGTCATCATGAGTGCCGCAAAGCGAAGTTTCGTTGAAGGGCAGGTTCAAAATCCTGTGTTGGGCCTCAGGTTTTAGAACCGTGAGTCACAACCAAGAAGAGCGCCTAGCGCAGATGCCATGTGAATAACCATGGGCCGCCAGATCCGAAGCATCGGCTGCTGTACTTATGACCGGGTTCACTACCAGTCCTCCTTCCTGTAGGATCTCCTGGAAATCCTACTGATCTTCTTTTGGCAGTTTTCCAGCAAATCTTGAGAGGGAGTCCCAAAGTGACCTGTCATATCTTTCAAGAAGTGCAGAGGCACTGGCGACCTTCATATAGGAATCCGACGTGCTACACATCCTCTTCCCAAAGGAGTCCGTTAACTTGTTTTCTTTGTCGGGTGGGACAGTGGAGGAGGACGCAGTTGTGTGAGCTTTTTCTGCTGCCGCCACTATGACTGAGTCCGGTGGAGGATCAGACCTCAGAAAAAGTGGATCCTGGTCTGGGGCTCTGTACTTTTTGATAATGCGCGGTGGCGCCGATCCCATTCAAGCAGGAGTGAGAAATGTATGAAGAGCCGGTTCCAGTGGCCCAGGTACCAGGGGAAGTAAAGATCTACTGGACGGCCTGTGATGGAGGGTTTCAAAGATGACTGACGCCGAGGTGGTTGCAGTCGGCATCTCAATGTTTAGCTTGGTCGCCCCTACATAGAACCTCATTGAACTTGATGATATTATCTACTGGCGACACTCTCGCAGGAGGGGTGGCAGACAAAATAGGGGAATAGTCTCCCATAGAGGTTCTGGATGTGTCTAGACCAGGATGGAGATCTGTGTCTACGCCCCGAGGTCTTGAGGATTGAGAATGGCGAGACCGCCTATGAGGTGTTCGAGACCAACGTCTTCTTGGAGAAGGAGATTGCTGTTGTAGTAGAGATCCCTGAGGGGATCTTGTGGCAGGTGTAGATGGATGCACCCCCTCTAGCAGATGTTCGAGAGTGGGAATATGTTTGGGAGTGTCCGATCCTTGACTGCACCTTGGCACTCTCCCCTCTTTTACACTTCTCAGCCACGTCAGTGAAAGATAAACCGGCGGTGTTTGTTGTTCTCGAGCCGAAGATCCCTCCGGCATGATTTGCACAATTCTAAGGCCCGGAGAAGATGATGTGCTCTTCGACGTCGACCGTGCAAATCTCGATGTCGGACTCTGAGATTCCACCACTTGAACCTCCTTCGACGTTAGCACAGTCGAACAAGTCATTCTCGGTCTCTTTGTCAGTGGAGGCGTGTGAGAGGACAACAGCCTTGACGTCGATCTTCTCGATGCCGATCGTCTTCACCTTGCCGTCGGCGATGGTGAGTGTTCGCGTCTAGATGGAGGTGAGATTCTCTCGTTGAGTGTCTATGGCTCGCTGTCGGAGGAGTCTTTGAAGTCGGCGGAAGCATTTTCGACTTTGGCGGAGGAGACCTCAACAGTGACCACCCATGTCTGTGCGGCGGGGAGGACCTCTACGTTGAGCGTCTGTGTTCCACCTTCGTGGGGAACCCGACCTGGACCGTCGACGCGGAGTGGTCGACATCAGTCGATGAGTTCTCGATGCTGCTTCAAGTCTAGACGTAGACTTACTTGGTGTCATGTGCGACGATGGTCTTTTTGACATCTACTTTGCCTAAGTTGAAGGACCAGAGGTTGACCTTGTCATCCGCGATTGTTCTTTCGACATTGACCGTGGCAAAGGTCTTCCTGTCGACGATTTGGACGCCGACGGTGAGCATAGATGTATGTTCGACGCTGATCTTCTCTCCGTCGATCGCACTTGAGAGGAGGGCTCTTTAAAAGGCTGTGTGTTACCTTCCAGGCCACTTGTAGATCCTTTTCCTCTACCCTGCATGGCATGCAGTTTAATCCTTTCCCTGTCCCGAAGAGACCTCCACGAAAGTTGCTGGCAGTAATAACACTTGTCTGGTTGGTGTGAGGATGGCAAACAGAGTGTGGGTTGGATTAAGCCATTTTCTTCTCACACGGATACTTGCTAAACAGAGGTGGCATTTCTGACAAAAAAAATAACAGGAAAGTCAGAAAAAAGATGAAAATAGTACAGCTTGTACTCAAAGACGGTGAGTGAAGCCAAACAATTTAACTTCAAAATATCAATTAATGACAAAGTCAAAAACTGATGAGCTCAATGTTCCTGGATCCTCACAGAAGGAGCCGTAAAAAAGAACTGATCTAACTGTCACCTGTGGGGCATGATGGGAGCCTGGAGGTCTTAAAGGCGCAGCGTCAGTTTCAATCTGTTGTGTTTTCTATATGCAGCCTTTGGGCTAACTGACTGCTACTTCCTTGCTATAAAGTCTATGTTGAAACAGTGGAGAGTGCATTTTTCTATGTCACAGAAATGTTGAATAGATATGTATTATTTTAAATAAAAAATACAATGCAATTTTGGCATTTTAGCCTATTTGGTGGTTTAGGCTGCATATGTGTGTGTGCTTGTATTGTTGTATATGCTCCGGTGTCCCCACATGAGGGAGGGACTATTCAGTGCTTATGACTCTTGATGAGTATCCCCTGGTAGGGGACAATAGGTTTTGAATGCTTCCACTATTGGCCTGCTCGTCAGTCTAACTCTGGGTAATCCCTGTAACTTCCTCTTGCAGTGTCATAAATGTGTTGCCACATGTTGGAAAGATCTCCCTCCACAAAATTTTAACCTAATTCATAACACTAATCTTCACTGCTATCCACGCCACTAAACTCCATTATATGGCGAGACCTATTGGCATTGCCAATGCTTGTTTTCTGGTAATATACGTTCTGGTGACCTCTTACGTCATCATACACAGAGAAGTTTTACATTTCTACCAAATGCTTTTCATTGTGCAAAAGTGCAATACAATATAGCAAATACATCCTGTGTAATGGATACACATTTAAATACCCAAAAACCTTCATAAATATTGTCCGTTCTAAATTAACAACACCAAAATGGGAAGTCTAATTCATGCAAAGGTGCTTCAAGGACATAGAAGTTAATCACTTTAACTATATGTAAGTCACCCCTACAGCAGGCCTTAGAGCTCTAAGGCAGGGTGCACTATATCACATGTGAGGGCACAGCTGCATGAGATGTGTCCCTGTAATGCCTAGTTCCACTGCTAAGCATTGCAAGTGATCAGGAAGCCATCTTAAGGTATGTACTGGGCACTGGTCGTTTCGAGTTACCCAACTACATAATGGCTTCACTGAAAATAATGTTTGGTATCAAACATCTTGTCTTAATAAATCCGTACTGATGCCAGTACCAGATTTATTATGACATGCACCCAGAGGACACTTTAGTAGGGTTTCAGGGCACACCTCTAGTCACATAGTGTGCTGGCTCACTGGTATCTTGCAGCCTGTCACCACAGACGAGTTTCTGACCCCCTTCAGGTGAGAGCCCAGACTCTCTGAGGCCAGGAACAATGCCTGTCTGGTGAAAGATGATCACACCTCCTCTAACAGGACGGCTAGCGAATTTAGCATATTAAGAACAGAGGCTTCAAAGGGTCTCCAACCTTTTCTGTATTGAGAGCTACTCATGTTCAATGAAGCGCATTGACAGCTACTAATATTATTAGTGCTGTATAATTTCAATTTGTTTTTAAGTGTCATACTTTAACCTAGCAAAAACTTTCCAATTTAATAAGCTGGACTGCACACAGTTGAGCTACTCGGAGGTAGCCGGAGAGCTACAGGTTGGAGACCCCTGTATCAAAGCTTCTGCTGTCTTTGATATGCGACCCAGTCTTCCCCCAGACTTGGGAATGCCACCCCTGCCCTGGGGCCCATTTGGCACCAGAGAAGGCCAGAAAAGTAGGCAGTTAGAAAGGGTGTTCACTTACAAGCTAGTCACACCCCTAAGGTGGGCTACCTGAAGTGAACAACGAAAGAAGGGTTTCAATATCCTGGTTTTGGTGAAACTAGGAACTCTGGGTCAGTTGTAGGCCCACTCTCCTTAGGAAGTAGCCATGTAGGGGGTGTAGTCACCCCAGAAATAAGTAACTCATTGGTCACTACCCTATACCCCCCTTAATGTTTGTAAATTTTCCAGGAACTGAGATTCATCTACTGGGAACAGAAGGAAGGACAAAGAAGAGCAGTCACAGCAAGAACTGAGGGCTTTACCACTATTTAGCACCAAACCCTGTCTTGCTGCTGGAACCTCGACAATTGCACTGACCGACTTGTCTCGTCCAAAAGCTGAACTCCTCCCAAAGCTGTGGAAGACAGTCCAGCAACTTCAACAACCAAGCAGTATCTCTATTGGGGTGGAGGAGCCATCCCCCTACATCTGCAAGCACTGAAAGCATCTGTCCGGTAACCCGTGCTGTTGGCCATCGGGCCCACCAAAGGAGCAGCGCGACAGGAGGTGGTCCCGGAGGCTCTAGGAGGTCAGCCTCGTCGCTCTGGGAGTTTCAAGATGTTAGACCCTCCAGGAGCCCCCTGAACCAATATCCTGATTACTGGTGCATTTGCCCCTACCAAGGCTTGTTTGTGTCCAGACACCACCGTCACAAACACCTACCTGCACGTCGAGGGACTTCGAGAGAGACGAGCTCCACACTGAGAATGGTCCTGCTGAGTTTCTTTTCCCCCCCTGCAGGAATACTGATAACAGTGAGAGCCTCCAACGCTAAAGTGGCCCACCAGCCAACACCTCTACACCTGAGCCCCACAGCCCAAGTACACATCTTCTGCCCATGCCCCCTTGGCCTAGGAGTCCCGATGAGCTGAGCCCCCATTTGGGTTCCGCCGGACTAGTCCCCAAGTCCTCCTTTGCAGACTCTTATTTTGACAGGTTCCTTTAAACTTTGACAGCTAACCACGCTCGAGGCTACCATCACGACCAGCACCTCTGCACCCAGACACACCAGGGCAGGTAAACCCGAACTTCTGGAGGTACTTTGGACCTTGGCCCCCAAGCACCTTAAGTCCTAAAGGGTACCCACTACAACCGTTTGCTGATACCTGTAGGCCCACTCTCCTTAGGAAGTAGCCATGTAGGGGGTGTAGTCACCCCAGAAATAAGTAACTCATTGGTCACTACCCTATACCCCCCTTAATGTTTCTAAATTTTCCAGGAACTGAGATTCATCTACTGGGAACAGAAGGAAGGACAAAGAAGAGCAGTCACAGCAAGAACTGAGGGCTTTACCACTATTTAGCACCAAACCCTGTCTTGCTGCTGGAACCTCGACAATTGCACTGACCGACTTGTCTCGTCCAAAAGCTGAACTCCTCCCAAAGCTGTGGAAGACAGTCCAGCAACTTCAACAACCAAGCAGTATCTCTATTGGGGTGGAGGAGCCATCCCCCTACATCTGCAAGCACTGAAAGCATCTGTCCGGTAACCCGTGCTGTTGGCCATCGGGCCCACCAAAGGAGCAGCGCGACAGGAGGTGGTCCCGGAGGCTCTAGGAGGTCAGCCTCGTCGCTCTGGGAGTTTCAAGATGTTAGACCCTCCAGGAGCCCCCTGAACCAATATCCTGATTACTGGTGCATTTGCCCCTACCAAGGCTTGTTTGTGTCCAGACACCACCGTCACAAACACCTACCTGCACGTCGAGGGACTTCGAGAGAGACGAGGCTCCACACTGAGAATGGTCCTGCTGAGTTTCTTTTCCCCCCCTGCAGGAATACTGATAACAGTGAGAGCCTCCAACGCTAAAGTGGCCCACCAGCCAACACCTCTACACCTGAGCCCCACAGCCCAAGTACACATCTTCTGCCCATGCCCCCTTGGCCTAGGAGTCCCGATGAGCTGAGCCCCCATTTGGGTTCCGCCGGACTAGTCCCCAAGTCCTCCTTTGCAGACTCTTATTTTGACAGGTTCCTTTAAACTTTGACAGCTAACCACGCTCGAGGCTACCATCACGACCAGCACCTCTGCACCCAGACACACCAGGGCAGGTAAACCCGAACTTCTGGAGGTACTTTGGACCTTGGCCCCCAAGCACCTTAAGTCCTAAAGGGTACCCACTACAACCGTTTGCTGATACCTGTATGCAGTACATGTCTTTTCCTTCCATAGGATAATATTCAGAGTTCGAGGCTTATGCCTCAAATCTGACAGCTTTATTATTCAACCGTTTTGCTGTGTAAAAATGATAACAAACTAAACTACTTCCCTGATCCCAAAGATCTGGTGTCTAAATACTATTTAAGATAGCGTTATTTTTCTAAATTGGCCTCGGATTTCATTATTTAGTGAGTGTCTCATTTATTGACCGTGTATTGTATAAGTGCTCAGCACTTCCCTCTAATAAACCTAAACTGCTTGACCGCACTACCACAAATAGAGCACTTTGGCATTCTTAAAGCAAGTCCCTCTAAACCAATAAGGGTCGCCTGGACTTTCTGCATAAGAGTACCTTGTTTTGGTACGCTACAATGAAAGCCAGCTTCCTACATTGGTGATTCTGCAGTGGGATACTTTGCGTTTGCTGATACCACTCTGTCAATAGACGATTCCACCAAGAAATCCACAATTGACTCCAGTCAAAAATATTTTTGCAAAAGTTTTCTAAATTTTAAATCTGAACTGTTAGGGTCTTGTGTTAAGTCCCCCAGTCGTTATGTACTAAAAATGTAAAAAGTGTACTGGTCAGTTGGCCTTAAAAGTCTGTTTAGAATTTTCGTTGATTTTCTAAAAAGGTCCCAACTGTACTAGAAGGATAAGTTACTTACCTGTAATCCTAGTTCTCTTCCAGGGGTATCCTCATCAAAGTCATAAGCACTAAATATTCCACGCCCATGTGCGAGGACCCCGGAATCTATAAAAAAATTATATATGAAAACATATATATATATATATACAGCTCTATAAATATATATATATATATATATATACACATATATAATTTTTTCACCAAACAATGCAACCTTATTATCAAAAACCAAAAGCTAATCAATGTACTGAAACTCTGCTTTTGCAACTCTAGATTGTAGAAAATAGAAAATAGGAGAACAAGAATCACTTGGACTCTCTTTAATGACTAAAAGAGACTCAATCTGCAAAACAGCATAGGCTGCATTGAAAACCCAATAGCATATAAAATGAAAATAACTGTTAGAACACAAAAACTGGCACCGTGCCTTTAAGGCAGCCATGACCCCCCGCTTCCCATCATGCCTCAGGAGTGACAGTTAGGTCAATTGTTCTTTGTGGAGACCCGAAGGTCAAGGCACAAAGATATGACTTAAAAATGTCTCATTTGTCTGGGGAGGCGGGTGGGTTGCTTATGACTTTGATGAGGATACCCCTGGAAGAGAACTAGGATTACAGGTTAGTAACTTATCCTTTTCTTCCAGGGGATCATCATCAATAGTCCTAAGCTCTGAAATGATTAGCAAGCCCATCCTCCACCTGCAGACAAATGAGAATTAAAGAGAACCATCATAGCCGATTTCAGCATTGAAACAAATTTCTCAAGGAGACCTGGCCCACTTGAGTGTCTGCTCTAGTATCCGAGTCGAGACAATAGTGTTTCGTGAACGTATTTATTTATTTATATCATTTATAAAGCGCATGAATCACCCCAACCGGGGTATCTTCGCGCTGTAACAGCCCTTGACAACCAGAACGGGAAAGATCAGAACAGTGAGGTTTTTAACAGTTTTCTGAAGGATAGGTAGTTGGTGCAGAGACGTAGGTGGATGGGCAGCTGGTTCCAAAATAATGGGGCCAAATAGGAGAAGGATTTCCCCCCCAACCTAGCCTGTTTTATGCGAGGTATGAGAAGGAGATCTTTGGACCCTGAGCGGAGGGTCCTGGAGGGAGTGTATCTGACCAGCTTGTCTGTCATATATCTTGGCCCCATGTTGTTTAGGGCTTTATAGACCATACAGCAAATCTTGAATTTAATCCTTTTGCGAATGGGTAGCCAATGCAGTTTACAGAGTAGGGGAAATGAAGCAGTTCTGGGGGGGGCGTTGGTCACTAATCGGGCTGTTGTGTTCTGGACTACTTGCAGTCTGTTTAAGGAAGAGTCCTAGGCTGAGATCAACAGAGCATTGCAGTAGTCCAGACGGCTTAAGACTAATGCTTGTATCAGGGTTTTTCGTGTGGATAACGGAAGTAGGGGGAAGGCTCTGCAAAGCAGGCTTAATATATGGAAGCAGGCCCTAGTGGTTGAGGTAGCATGCTCCTCTAAGCTTAACTTCTCGTCAATTTGGACCCCTAGGTTCTTTACCACTTGTTTAGGGGATGGGGCCGGGCCCAGTTCTCCTGGCCACCAGTTGGGCGACCACCTTGTTACTGCTTCTTTGAATAACATAATTTCTGTTTTCTCAGCATTCAACTGAAGGAAGTTGTTACTCATCCAATCAGTGATGGTTTTCATGCCCTCCGAGAAGGTAGTCTAAATGCTGGTGTTATTCTTGTCGAAAGAGAGAAGCAGTTATGTGTCGTCGGCATAGGAAATTGGTATGAACCCTGAGTTTCTCAGTAGGTTTGCAAGCGGTGTAACATAAATTTTGAATAGGGTAGGGCTCAAACATGAGCCCTGGGGTACTCCCTTAGAAACATTGGTGGTCTGTGATCTGAAAGGGCCGAGGTTGATGGTTTGAGTTCTCTCAGCCAGAAAGTTAGTCAACCATTTTAGTGCGTTCCCCTGGATGCCTATATCTCTGAGTCTCCTCAGCAAGTTCTGGTGGGAGATGGTATCGAATGCTGCAGACAGGTCGAGCAGTATAAGAAGCACTGCCTGACCATTGTCTGCTAGCATTCGGATGTTGTCTGTGACTGTCACCAATGCCGACTCCGTACTGTGTCTCGGTCGGAATCCTGATTGTGAGTGGTCGAGGCTGTTGGAGTTTCTATGAATCCGGACAAGTGTTTGTTAATGTGCTTCTCTAGTAGTTTGCTTTGCAGGGGAGTAATGAAATGGGACGGTAGTTAGCGACATCATCTGGGGAAGTTTGGCATTTTTCCTGATGGGCAAGATCTGAGCTGCTTTCCATTCCTTGGGAGCCTGCCTTCCTTTAAGGAGCTATTTAAGATGGAACAAATGGGGGCAGCGAGCTGATTGGCGAGCGAGCCAGTGGTCTTGGCTGGGATCAGGTCTAAAGGGGAACCAGATTTAGTCATTTTTAGTAAAGATTCAGTTTCCTCAGGGGAGAGCATAGGAAATTCCTCTAGTTTATACGTGCTAGGTGTGGTAAGGGGGGGGTTCGGATGTGCAGCTTGATCGGGAGCCATTAGCCACAGTGATCTTGTTGTAGATATTATCTATTTTTAATGTGGGATATCCTGCAATGTTGTCACATAGAGTCTGAGATGGCGCCTCTTCCGTGTTACATGCTTTAGGGTTGGTGAATGATTTGAGGACCTGAAATAAAGCTTTGGGGGAGTTATCTGCCTGATCAAGTAGATTTGCAATATGCATTTTTCGGGCGATTTTCAGGCTGCTATGGTATTTGGTCAGAGCAGATTTGAATCTTTCTTTGTCGTGAGGATCGTGTGTGCGTCGCCAATGTCGTTCTAGTTTCTTGCACTGGCTTTTTTCAGTCCGGAGATTCGGGGTGTACCAAGGTGTCTGTGGGCGTTTAGAGACCGCAGGGGATATTTTTAGGGGTACCAGCGTTTCTATTGTGGTCTTCATGTGTGTTTACCGAATAAGGAAGTTCCTGAGAAAGGGAGGTTCAGGATTCGCTGCTGCGCTTCGGGCTTTAGCGCAGTGAACCAAAGCCAGGATGAACGTCTAGCACAGATCCCATGTGCATAAGAATGAGCAGACAGGGTTGCTCCATCAGCTGCAGCCCTAATGATTTGATTAGCCACCAAACGTCCTTCTTGCAACACGTCCTCAAAATCCCTGCGATCCTCCTTGGGAAGCTTGTCCATTAATTTCTCTAAAGAGTCCAACAGGGCCCTATCATTGCGCCCCAAGAGAGCTGAGGCGCTGAAAAACTTCAACATGGAAGCTGAAACACCACATACTTTTCTGCCCCAAGAGTCCTTTGCCCTGCTTTTCATATCTGGGGCACTGTTGAGGAGGAGGCCACTGCGTGCGTCTTTTTAGAGTCCCACAGGGCCCTATCACAGCGCCCCAAGAGAGCTGAGGCGCTGGAAACCTTCAACATGGAAGCCGAAGTACCACATACTTTTCTGCCCCAAGAGTCCTGTGCCCTGCTTTCCTCATCTGCGGGCACTGTTGAGGAGGAGGCCAATACGTGCGTCTTTTTAGCTGCCGCGATGAATCCGGAATCCGGAGGTGGATCGGCTCTAAGGAAAAGCGGATCTTTTTCTGGAGGCCTGGACTTTTTCAGTATTCTTGCTGGTGCGGTCTTGAGTGTTGCTGGTGTGAGAAACACCTCCATGACAGGCTGCAGAAGCCCTGGTACCAAAGGCAATAAAGGTCTAGCCGCTGATCTTTAGTGAAATGTTTCAAAAATCACAGAGGATGAGGTTTGTGGGGTAGGCATATCAATGCTCAATTTTGTAGCCCCTCTGGAAAGTACATCTTGGAAGGTACCGACATCATCCACTGGAGAAACCCTCGAAGGTGGACTGTCAGTCAAGGTAGGTGAATAGTCCCTTTTTGAAGACTGAGTCGAGGAAGATGACCATGTAGGCGATCTGTGTCTTCTCCGATGACCACGTGTTGCAGACCTTCTTCTTGTGGAAGTTGTTGCTGTTCGAGCGTGAGCTCGACCCCTTGAGGGAGTGGTTGGAGAGAGATCTACTGTTTGCACCAACCGAGCCAGTGGTGACCTGTGTAGGGGGCTAGAGTAGGCCTGTGGTTATTGTACCTGCCCCGTTGTAGACTTCTGCCAATGATGCAGTGGCAACATCCATCTAGGAGACAGATGCACACAGGGTGATGATTGACCCCTTGTCTCTTTTTGCACAGGAGACTCTGTCACCTGAGGATGAGAACGCTCAGGAAATGAAACTGAGCTGCCCGACTTTGGCACAATAACCTCCGGCGACCTCGAAGTCGATGACGCTGTGCGTCCTGACCTTGATCGGTTAGAGTGATGAGTCGACGTCGACTGAGGAGAACGCCTTGACATCGGACTCGGAGTCACTGCCTCTTGGACCACCATTGGTGATTGAACTCTCGACATCGGGAGAGATGCCACCGGCGAAGAGAGGTGCTCCAGCTGTATTTTAGCTCTCGACTTCGAATCTTGACGGCGAATGCCTCGACGTCGGTCGTGAAGCCACCGACGGAGACCGATGCCTCGACGTCGTGCGGTGAGTCGGCGACGGTGAACGTCTTCTGGATACTGACCGACGTCGGGAGGGTGTCAGTTCGGGCCTCGACGTCGATCGTCGCCGGGTGGATGCCAACGTAGGGGTTCGCCTTGAAGTCGAGCGTCTATGAGCTGACGCCGACGAAGACCTGTGCCTCGGCGTTGAAAGTTGAGACAACGCCAATGGAGACAGACTCCTCGACGTCGATCGTTGCCGGGTTCACGTCGATGGAGGGGTTTGCCTCGACGTCAAACGTCTATGGGCTGACGGAGACCTGTGCTTCGATGTTGAACGCTGAGTCAATGCCAATGGAGACCGACTCCTCGACGTTGAACGGCACCGAGTTGACGTCAACAGGGGAGGCTGATCTTGCAATTGACGATGATGAATCGACGTTGAATTTGCTGTTTTCGGTGTAGTCATCCACGTCGCGTGGTGCTCCGATGCTGTTGACGGCGGAGGTCTCGTCGACGGGGACACTCGTTTCTTCGTCGTTGGAGGCATTTTCGACGCCAAGCTCGACGCCGAAGGAGAACAGATCCGGACCTTACTTTTTGAAGTCGATCTGGACCTCTTTTTCTTATGCCTCACTGGAGAACTTCCTCTCAAAGTAGATTTTTGTTTTTCTGATAGTCCATAGAGACGAATTCTCTCTCTCTCCTTGAGAGTACGCATAGAGCTTTTTACAATGTTGGCAAGCCTCCGAGGAGTGAGACTCAGGAAGGCAGAGTATACACACAGAATGTTTCAGTTTTGGCCTTCTTTTTGCCATAGGAGGGACAAGGGTCAAAAAGAGAAGGCAAGTTGTGACAGAAAAATAACTAGTTTCTGTCAGAAAAAAGGTAGTACCTTACTCTACAAGATGAAAAACGTTGAGTGAGAAAGTAAACCAGTCAAATAAAGATAAGATTTTTGACAAAAAGTCAAAAACTAGTCGGAGCTGAAACTCCAGGGTCCTGAATGAAGGAGCCGGGAAGAACAACTGACCTAAATGTCACCCCTGAGGCATGATGGGAAGCTGGGGGTCATGGCTGCCTTAAAGGCACGGTGCCAATTTTTTTGGTCTAACAGCTACTTTCATTTTCTATGGTATTGGGTTTTCAATGCAGCCTATGAGCTAACAATGCCTGCTGTTTTGCAGATTGAGTCTCTTTTACTCATTAAAGAGAGTTCAAGTGATTCTTGTTCTCCTGTTTTCTATTTTCTCCAATCTAGGGTTGCAAAAGCAGAGTTTCAGTACATTGATTAGCTTTTGGTTTTTGATTTAAGGCTGCATTGTTTGGTGAAAAAATTATATATGTATATGTATATATATATATTTATATTTATAAAATACTCCTGAAGCTCTGCACTTCCATCCACCTGGCGAACAGAGACACGAACCCAACGATATGAGGCTAGATGTTATTTATTAAATGAAAACCTCGAACCTGACGCGTTTCGGATACCAAGTACCCTTGCTCATGTATATATATATATATATATAGAGCTGTATATATATGTTTTCATATATAATTTTTTTATAGATTCCGGGGTCCCCGCACATGGGCGGGAATATTCAATGCTTATGACTATTGATGAGGATCCCCTGGAAGAGAATAATGTCTTCCTCAGAGGGTAGAGTTCAGGAACCCAACCGGACCCCTTATCTGCATCTTAAGGCTAGGCAGTTAAGGCTCTCTGTAAGGATTGTAACATGAATACTGGCTCTAACTCGACCAAGACAAATCTCCAGGAGCTCCTTGCAGAGTTTGAGGCAGCTAATGTAACAGAAGATTCTGACACCCCTCTAGAGGAGGAGGTGGGCAGTGACCATGACAGTGGTGACAGTACTCCAGGAGACTGTCCCTCTAAACTCAATTGAGAAGGTGACCAGATACCCTCTCACATCTACCCTAGAACTGTACATCGAGTGCCTTCAAGGCTAAATGAGTCAGGCAACTCGAGGCTCAAGAAGAGCTAGATGAAGAAGCAGCAATTCTTGAGAGACTAGCCAGAAGAGCAGCCCTTGAAGCCAAAATCCTGGCTATAAAAAAGAGAGGGCTAAGATGGGTCTAGCACCCATGAGTGGTAGCAGCAACAAACTAAATAGAAAGAGGAAACGTTTTATTCCCAAAATCCCAAAATGGATTGTCCCCAAATATGTTGAGGATGAGGATATCACAAAGTGATTTACAGCTTTTGAGAGGGCTTGTAAGATGAGGATATTACACCAGAGTCACTGGGGCTCTCTACTGTGGGAGTTATTCTCAGGAAAGTGCAGGGATAGACTCCTGACACTGGATAAGAACGATGCTGAGTCCTATGACCTCATGAAGGATACCCTGATTGAGGACTTTGGACTCACCACTGAGGAGTACAGGATTAAGTTCAGTGAGACTCACGAAATCTCAAGTCGGTCCATAGTAGATTTAGTGGACTTCTCAGTCAAAACACTAGGTGGCTGGTTGAAAGGCAGTAAGGTGCAAGACTATGAAGGGCTCTATAATTTAATAATGTAAGAGCATCTGTTGAGTAATTGTACTTCAGATAAACTGCATCAGTACTTAGTGGACTTAGGGTTGGTCCCCAAGAGCTGGGGAAGAACGCTGACCACTGGGTAAAAACAAGGATGTCCAGAAAGACCCATGGTGGGCGTGACCAAAAGAAGGGGGTTACTGCTCCCCCTCAATGGAAAGATGTGGAGCACAAAGGGGAAAAACCCAAAGAGTCTTCTAAAGGCCCCAAAAACTGTTCAGGAGGGTAGACCCAGAGACACTTCCCAATCAAATGGTGGGTACCGGGGTAAAAACTGGGATCCCAAGAAGGCTTGGGGCCATCTCTCGAAGCAGAATGGCCACCAAACTGGGGACTCTTCCTGCTCCAAAAAGTCTTCCACTAGTCAAACACCTTCAGGGGTTGTTAGTCTCCAGATGGGATCCTCGATGTGCCCTGACCAGGTCAGAGAACACACTGAAGATACCTTAATCTCAGAGGGAGGTCTGGATATAGCTACCCTAGATGTCTGGCCCAGTAACCTGGAGAAATAAAGGCAAAAGCCACATGTCAATGGGGTTGAAGTAGAAGCACTGAAAGATACAGCTGCAAGTGTCACCAGCGTGACTGAAAAACTGATATCCTCAGAACAATACTTAACTAGACAGACATATCCAGTTATCAATGCTGATAACATTGTTAAGGTTCATCCCATGGCTATGGTGACCTACAAATGGGGAGGGATTAATGGCCAAAAGAAGGTGGTCATGTCCTCTGCAATTCTAGTAGCATGCCTGCTAGGTAATGATCTGGAGAACAGCATGGGCGGAGGTAGTGATGAGGACCCATGCAGCCATGCTGGGAATACCTCAATAAGTGTGTGTGAAAACAAGAGCGCATAACCAAGCCCACAGTGAAAAAGAGGTATTGGAGCCTGGAATAATGGCCCAATCCTTCAAG
Source organism: Calotriton arnoldi (assembly GCA_963921515.1). NCBI lineage: Eukaryota > Metazoa > Chordata > Amphibia > Caudata > Salamandridae > Calotriton > Calotriton arnoldi. The sequence goes on from CAWUFW010008743.1 coordinate 657,398, forward strand.
AGAAAAGGCAAGAAGGCTGGGCAACCAACTTCCGAGGTGACACAAGCTCAGGTCATCTCTCCATAGGGTGAAGATCTGTCAGCTTGAAGGGTACTGAGCCTGATGGAACTTGGGTCTTACACTGCAGTTCCTGGGCCCAGGGGGGACACTCTAAAGAAGATCTTTGCCAGGGTCAGCTGACCTGTCCCATTCTTGAGAGTCTGAGACAGCAAGCTAGTGAATTAGCATGTCAAGGTCAGAGGCTTTAAAGAATCTGCTGCCTTAGATATATACAACAACAGCTTCCCCCCAGACCTGGGGAACGCCACCGCCTGCCCTGGGGCTCATTTGGCACCAGAGCAGGTGGGAAATTAGTCTGTCAGAAGGCGTGTAACACTTTCAGGCTAGACACACCCCTAAGGTGGGCCACCTGAAGTGGACAAGGAAGGCTTTCCCATTTTGAATTTGGTGAAACTAGGAACTCTGGTAAAAACAATTGAAGGCCATACTGTAATTTCTCTGATTGTGTGTGTAGGGGGGAAAAATACATTGTTGCAGCAAGTCAAGACTCGAGAAACCGTCACCACATATGGTACTCCCGGTTTTATCCCACAACAACCTTGGTGTTCAGAATCAAACAACTTCCATTTGAAAGTAATCTGAATACTGGCAGAACAGAGGCAGCTGGGGCACCTTTCAGATAGCAGGCCAAGCTGGCCATGAACACATTACATGCACCATGAAGTGTGACCTCTTTTCAGGTGAAAGAATGACCGAACGAAGTTTCACATTCGCTTCTGCTCCGAAAGACTTTAGTTTCCCCATTCTGAAATCTGTAATCGAAAGGCAGGACCATGTTTCATGTACAAATCTTTACCCTAAAGCCTCATATCTTCCTACTTGAAAATTTTCAAACAAGATGTAAAATGAAATGTAGAAATTGGCAGTGAGATAAATCTGTGGATTAAACAGACAGATGGTGTCTCAGCCAGGGGTGGCTCCTCCGCTATGGCGGAGGAGCGTCGCCCCACTGCTTTTAAGCAGTGAGAAGCAGAAACCTAAAATGATAATAACTTTGCGTTATCATTTTAGTTCTTCTTCCTGCTGCTATGCGGGCGGGTGAGTGGGTGGGGCTGCTCTGCTCTTTGAGCAGTGCAGGGGCGGAGTGGTTTGCCCACTCAAGTGCACAATGACTGTTTGGTCGGCCCTCTCGGGCCGCCCAAACCAGTCATGCGCACTTTCCCCTTCTCCATGCAGGCTGCATTGTGATTGGTCAGGGGAGCCTGGGTGCTCACCAATCACAACGCTGCAGTGCAGCGTTGTGATTGGTTAGTGGGGCCTGCTTCCTGTTTCTCGATGTGCTCGAGGAGAGCAGCAGAGACGCGGGACCCGGCCGGCAGCAAGGTAGGTTTATTTTTAATATTTTTTTTATATATAACGTATCCGCCCGCGACACCCCCACCCCCTACGCGATCTCCAGCACCCGCCCCGCCCCCTGCGAGCCATGCTGGCCGCCCCTGGTCTCAGCTACTGTAAAGGGAAATTTTATTCAAATGCTCCATGCTTAACATACATGCAAGTCATGTTTTTTTCAGCATTATTTTCTGTAAGCGTGTTAAATTATGAGGCAAAAATAAATCAGTCGCATTCAAGTATTTCCAAGGCACGCGATTGGATTTTAAAATCTGCAATGTCTAACTCATTTACATAATCAATCTAAGTTGACTTTGCCTGTGCTGTACGGGGGACATGTCACTTTGTATCATATCGAACGCAGATGACATAATGTTACTCAAAGATTAAATGCGAGTTGACAATGTGGTCATCCCGTTAACAACAACCACCAAAGCCTTTTCCAAATCAATTTCTCGTAAAAGTTCAGCAGCTTCATGCTGAGACACTTTCCAAAGTTCAATGCGTATGGCACATAGAAAGTGTTTAGCATGTGGTGATTTAGGACCAAATAAAAAAATCTTGTAAATCCATGTCATCAGAAGAAAGAGACAAGTGTTCCTTAACTGCAGATTAAGTTGAATGTTGTAACCATTGCTGGCACAACTTTCCTACACTCTGGAGTGTTGTTTCTGCACATAACATGTGTCTGGTCTGCTCACTCTGAAACCCTTTGTGGTATTCAGAAAACGTTCCGGACAACCATTAGTGTCTATTGAACATACTAACCATCCATCTGAACTTGAAAGTGAAAAATTATATGTACCATTCTGTATCATGTTGCTGAGCTGTTCCTCTGTGTAGTTTGCAAAATGTTGCAAATTGTCAAAATGTGCAATGGAGGGAATGTTTGGTGTATTCATGTCTTTAATTTTAGCCAAACCAAGGCAGGTGCTTTGCTGTACTGTTTTGTTCAGAAAAATAATTTGTCTTGGTATTAGACATGCTCTAAACAAAGCCTCATTGCCCTGTACTTGTCCCTTTCGTGTTCCCAAAATTGATTTTAACTCAACGTTGTCTTTCCAAAATGAATAACCTTGTAAGTACAGTTGGGAAATAAAGGAATCTGAATAGATCAATTTTGTTTGGGTCATCATATTTTTCTTCGCTGGGGAAGGGGTACGTTTAAAATAAGATACTGAGGCTACAGGGTTGAAACCAGAAAAATATGCAAACCTTCTCAGGTGTTTTTGATCTACCGACTGGAGGTGTCGGGCAGTGTTCCCATTGTGTGTAATTGAAAACTGCACAAGGAATACTAGCTCTATGTAGAAAATGATGTGCATAATGATAACAAAACATTTCAGCATAATTAGCAGAATTAATGTACATGTCCTCAGTAATGAATATAGTATAAGATTTAGTTCAGAAAGCATTGATTTCACTATTGTGGCATCCCAATCATCAGACAAACTGCCAGGAGTAATAACATCATCAATACTAACTTTAAATACATAAGAAATCTGCAATGTTTCTGTAAGACCAAAAATCTCAAATCTCAAACAATTTCATATGGGACGGGAAATGCAGAAATGTTCACAAGTGACAGGTCTCTTCGCACTTTATGGGAAGAAGAATAAGGCTTCAGTACTTCAGCTACCAGTTCAACAGCAGAGTGCTCTGGGAGATAATGTCCATTTAAGAGAAAAAAGAAAACTGTGACAAAAACATTCCAAACAAAGATGAAGACCAATGAAATGACAATCCAAGTATACATCCATGGTGGAATCAGGAAAGTCTGCTTTAGCCCAAAACATAAATGCACAAATCCCATGCAAAGAAGAGTGTGATGTATCAGAGGAAAAGTCATCAATATTGGCAAAGTAGCCAGAGGCAGTCTGCAAAAAAAAGGGACCTCACAGGGCATGGTGAAACTAGTAGGCACCTCTAAAGGTGGTCGATAATAAACAACTTCATTGTTAGGTGTAGTAGACAAAGACTAAATTCACATATGGTGTGCTTACGTTGTTAGTAGTAGTAACGAAGTAGTAGAACCTCAGTATCTGACATCCCAGTCGGGGAGTAGTAATTTCTGTATTATCTAATGCTTGTAACAGGATTTCCTGTATTTTAGTGAGGAGACCAGTACATCCCCAGGATGGCCTACTGTGTAGGACTGGCTACATGGTGTGGCTTGACTAAGTCAATAGACATAAACAGTTTGTTTCTACAATTAGCAAAACCACAGTTCTGGTATCTGCAATGCCAAGGACTGGAACCGGTGCTCTGTATGATAGGCCGAATTCCTTTTCGGTCTGTAATCTTTTCTCAAACTGGATCCCCAATTTTTGGAATGCAGACAGGAGTCGCTGGTTGCACCTTCACGTAGTCAGCGCAGAACGTGCAGTGGCTTAATTGGAGCAGTCACCTTGAAGTCTTTTAGTTCCTGTAAGACAGCAAAAGGTTCATTGATGTCAAAATGCATATCTGCCGCAACTGTGCCAGGGAGTCCAGCCGCCCAAGGATCTTCTAGGCAGATAATTTAAAGCTCTCTGGACTTCATACAGACGTTGGATCCAACTACGACCTGAACCTAATACCCTAGCTGTTAAAGACTGCTTTAAGTCACTTTTTTCTTCTCCACTATCGAATTTCCCTCAGGACGATAGGGGGAGGAATAATGCACAGCCACACCCAGGGTACCCACGTAATCCCGGTAAGTCCTAAAGGTAAAACGCTAGTCCCTGGTCCGAGGGGAATGCAGCTACTGCATATGTCCCAATAAAGACTAGCAGATCTTTTATGACAGTTCGAGCATCAGCCAATCGAAGTGGCTACACACATAGAAATCTAGAGCATGACTCCACTGCTAATATAATGAACTTAAAGGAACTATCTGAATTTAGAGGTCCGTAGTGGTCAAGATAAACACAAGCCAATGGTTTCTTTGAGACTAAGAGAGGTGTATGCGGTGGGCGAGCTGCGATGGAAGCTTTTATTTGTTGACAATTAAGGACATATTGTTTTGTCTGTTTGTAGAGACCATGCCACCAACAGTGTTGCAGTAGCAGTGAAACTGTAGCCGCCACACCTGCATGGGCAGAAGCTAACCCACTCATGAGCAGTTATGATTAATTCTAGCCTGCAGTCTGAATTAGAAATCACTCGATCGCCCCACTCCCCACTGATATTTTAGTTGTGTTCGAATTTTTCTAAGTGGGCGTTTAGCCTTATGCTTAATTGGGTATTGTGGTTGCACTTGCGGGCTGGACCATATATGTATAACGTAATAAGGTAAGTCTTTATCCCAGCCTACACGATTGTGGTATAATGCTGGGGGTTGTTCAAGGGCTCACTCCTTGGCATATGCTTGTTTAAAAGCTTCAGAAACGAGGACAGAGAAAGATAGCATTATGATATCTTCCCCTTGTGGGACTTCCTGAACAAACTCTGGCCAATCCCTTTCAGCCAAGAGAATGTCATAGGTATGTGTTAAATGTTCGCAAAAAATTTCTTTAATGGTACGAGGTACATCACCCTCAATTTGAATGTCCAAATCAAACAATCTATCTGGAGAGCTAACCTGCTGATCTGATGTTTCCACTTTAACAAAATCATTAGTTGTTCTCGCCACCAGCAACTCTTGGAGAGTCTGGCAAACTATTGTGACCTCTGACGCGCTGTCTAGCAGCGTCAGAATCCCCTCCTTGTTCCAAAGAAGTGTCCTCAATATGTGTGGCATATTTAACAGAAATACCTGCCACTTTCTTTTTTTTTTAATTGAGGCTATTGTTGTGAAAGTTTCTCTTCCTTTTTTCCTCCTCTCTCTGAACGTTTGTCAGGTGAGTCCTGAAAGGAATGAAAAGAACGTGTATCAGTATACTGATATCTATCAAGCTGTTTAAAGTGTTTCACGGTTACGTAGGTTATAGCGCTTTTAGTGGACTCCGGTTGGGGAGATCCAGTCTGTGTCTTTGATTTTCTTTATTTTTTTGTTTTGATTTTGTTTGTCTCAGTGCTTTTTTAGAAGACGCGGATGCCTGTTTTGAGTCATCCTTTTCATAATTACCCTTAAACTGTGGCTTATTTGGCCTAATTCCCAAATTATCTTGACCTACAGATGTTTAGGCTTCAGCAATAATTTTGGTAATTTGCATTCTTGGTTGCTAAAAGAACCTGCGTGAGGCACCAGCGTACTGCCAAAGCTGCTGCTTACCCTTTTATGTTACATAATATAGTTGAGTCAACTGGCGTAGTTGCCAATTATTTTCATCCTCAAATCAAGGGCAGGGACAGCCCCGTACTATTTTAAATCCATTTTAGCACTTCAGGCAAAACAGCTATAGATGGTGTACCATGTGTAATGGTATATACTGTAGCAAAAACTGTGCCCCAAGTGGCACATTCATACACAGGGGGAACCATCCCTAGTAGTAAGCACATTGTGAGAAATCAATGTTTATCTTGGGGTCCCGTATAGGGAAATATTGCTTTAAGTTGGTTCGTTTTTGTGCAATCCAGAACAGAATTTCTTTCCGTCTGGTGGGAACCTTACCCATTATTGTGTTAATGGTAACTGGTCTATTTGCAGGCATGGCTATATGTGGCTGAGCAGCTTGAACAACCATTGCTGAGGTTGCTGTGATTGTTCGCATTAATAACTGGAATAAACGCCTGTATAGCCTTACTAGACCAGAGTATGGAGCAAAAAAACTCTAAAGCAGCGGGTGCGGTTAAAGTTGGACATGGTGTATAGCTGGCTAGGACTGCCCAGGTCACTCCATCATTGTGAGGGAACCAAGTCTTACATTATTTAGTACATTTGGTAGGGCGCCTTGGAACCAATTTGTATGTTCCTGAAATGTTAATGGTATTTCTAAATCTTCATAGGCTTTGTATTGGCTTAGTGTTGAAGCTGCAGGAAAAGTGACCCATGAATAGAATACCTCTGTTGTGTACGCTTCGTGGTGTCGTGTAGCTCCCACTAATCCGTAGGACCTGCGCATTTGTTGGACAACATACATTTTAAGCGAGGTGCCTAAGCTGATTCTGGGCACCCCCGCAGAATATGTTGACCTAGAGACCAGCTAGCTCACAGTGCCACCGTAAGCCCCCCTAACCTTACCAGGAGGCAAAAGGTTTCTGGCAACCACTGAACATAACAGCCCTGACCCCTCAGGGATCGTGGAAACAGATCAGAACCTTTCGCTCAGTCACTCGTGCCTACTTGTGCTCAGAGAAATATACAGAATGCATAGTGGAACTTTTCAATATATTTATTGAACCAAGGTTATTCTTGTAAAGAATACATGTACTGCGATAATCAGTAGACAGAAGCAGATGAAAGTGATTACAAGCACCAAAACCCTAAATAGTAGATATAGTTCTACCATGGTGCATATATGCAGGCACATAAACAAGACCGTAATGAGGTGCGCTCCTACTATGCAAATCCTACTCTGAGTGTACCTAGAGTGTGTGTAGGTGTAAAGCCAAGAATTCCCCCAAGGGACGATCCAACCCCATTACCTGGCGGGAGAGAATGTAGGACCTCGTCTTGGTCACAAACTGGGCACCCCTCACGAGATGTCAGATCGCTGCGTGGTGAAGTTTCAGCATGCAGGGACCCTCGGATTCAGCTGAAGTGCCTCCTCTGCTAATCTATTGGGATGCTTTTTATTTTTAATAGAAAGCAGCCTTGCGATGTGCGTATAGATTAGTGATGTTATGGATATGTAGATACACCTGTCGCCCCGTGGAATTTGAACATAGTGCGTAGAAGAGCCTTGTACATAATGTTCGAGGCATCGTGATAATGTTGTGCGAAGCTAGATGTGTAAACAAAAGTAGTGTCAGAGAAACTAATCCAACATTGTCATGCACGCAAATATGTGCAAAAGTTCACGGCAGAAATGTTCATGTGAAAAATAGGACAATGTAAGAAATGAGCCACTTCACTACATGGGGCCAACCCAGTCACATAAAACCCACTCCTCATACTAAGGGCCGATATATAAAAGCTATCTAAAAGCCAGCAGGCTATAATGAAGCAAAGGTTAAAAACGGTTAAAATCACTCTTAAAATCATCTAAAAGCAAGTTTCCTTCTAAAATATTCATATAAAAAGCCTTGAAGTCCTTATACTATTTAAAATCTCAAGCACTCAGAAAGCCATGGTTCCTAGAAAAATAAAGCAAAAGCTGTTTTGATTAATTGTTGTTAAAAAAAACAGGCCAAATGATTCCCACCACACGAAAAAGCCGAGTGGTAGACGCAACATTGCTGTTGTCCACAACCGCAGACAACGTTCCCGGAGGCGCACCTCGAAGCATGTTTATGCAGCAAAGGTGATTCCATCCAGTTCCCACAGCAGCCGCAGAGGGAGGGACTGAATTATGTAAGCGTATCGTAGAGCCGGTGTCCATTTCACTAGGAGCCAAAGCATTCCAGGGTGGCTCGAAGAATGCATTAATCAGCAATGGAATACGCTGGGAACAACCATACCCATGGGCCATTTAAGGGGTCCATTAGTACATCAATGTGCAGTGGCGCAACCGATTGTGATCCGAGGCATAGATCCAATACGCATTCATGGCAGCAATGCAGGCAGCGGAATACAGGTTGTACGTAGTGATGCCAAACAGGTCTGAAAGACAAGAACCAGTGCTCATTCAGTTTCCGAAGCCAAGGTGTGCCGAAGTAGTGTACCATGCGCTCATGGCATCACAGCACATGCAGTGCTGTCTCCATTCTGGGTCGAACTGAGACATCCATTGCGGAGCATAAAAAATAAAATCAGGATTCCCGCCACAAGTAGCAGGACAAGCACGAGCCCTAAAAAAAACGCTTCCCAACACGGAGTGCATGAAAGATAGTATAACTCTGAAAATCGCCTGAAAGGTGCTAACCAGTCCAGAGTCAATACATTTAAAACAAAGTGCACTATTCCCTTCATATCAGCCATATTAACGACACCGTGGACCAGGTCCCCAAAATGCAGCAGGAAGTTAGTGTGGAGTAGTGTCTGTATCTCAGACGAGGACCTTGCAACCTGGAGATCAAATGTCTCTCTGGCTCATGTTAAGGCCACGACTTTTTGAAAAAGCATGGCTTTCAGTTTGCTCAGAGAATCAAAACGTATGTTGGAAACATTTATCGAAGGCCACAGCGTTGCCTTCCTAACTGTGAGGGCAGGTGGAAACAGTACTTGTGTGCAACAAGTAACTATGGAATTAACCGTTACCAGATAAGCGATGCCTGGTACCATTCTACAGAAACCTTGATCATTCAGCTAATAGCTCCCATTCGAGAGCAGCTAAAAAAATCGGATGAATCACGACAGACAGGGAACCTTTTATATAACAGGACAAATTCACAACTGAAGCATTGTATGCCCCAAGAGAAATGTCCTTGCTAACAAAGGGCCCGATTCACAAAAGTAATCAGACAAAATCCTAACTTTACGACTTTCGGTATTCACAAAAGGCATTTAGGAGTAGTAAAGTTAGGATTTTGTCTTAAGTTTGTCTAAAGTTTTGGTCTTAAGACAAAATCCTAACTTAAGTTAAACTTACTTACTCCTAAATGCCTTTTGTGAATACCGAAAGTCGTAAAGTTAGGATTTTGTCTCAGATTACTTTTGTGAATCGTGCCCCAAGTACCCACTAAAAGCATCCTCACAGTCGTAACCTCTAAACCTCTGTGTCCCCCTTCCTGATTCTAAACCTCAATGGTAATTCCCAATACTCATGCAAATAAACTTCCCCTAGCGCTTTGTATCAGCCTACTTGTTGGTATTGTAGACAATATTGGAATTGTAAAATCGTGGCCGGTAGGGTAATGTAACCATGGATTATTCAACATGGTATATTTTGCATCTCTGCATGCCATTATTATATATCTTTCCGTTAGATCATATACAGAAAACAGACTCGTACTATTGATGTAGCGCCATGGCACGTGGCCAGAACGTAACGTCTGCAATATCCAGCTCAATATCACTATTGACCATAATTGTGACTGTCCATGTTGTAAAATAGACATGTCTTGCTGTATTATGTCAATCGCAGTAGATACTATGTTGCCCATGTGAGAAGTTGGCCTGGCATATGCTGTCCACTAATTATAGTGGGCACCTTGCACCCGTCCAAATCGACTCTTATGGTAGGTAGGTTAAAGACAACCTTATTGAAAGCTATCCTAGTGGTAGCTGTGGAGAGCAGCCTTCAGGCTAAGTCTTGAAGGAATGTAAAGCAGCTTGTTTTACCAGTCTATAATCTCTTGAGTGACCAAATGAAAGAGCACCACACCAGGTATATATTCAAAATATATGTATTTATTACTAAACACACCCCTCTAGTCTCTTTATGAGGCTAGAGTTCGAAGTACATAGGTTATAAGATCTTAAATCACAGTAATAGCACAAATACACGTTTGGGCCCTAGGGGCGTACCAAACCATATACCAATAAAATGGTATGCGAACCACGACTGAACTAGACACTAGGCCTAGAGCCTCTAGAAGTGCTTGGACCACAAGGAACCACCCAAGGTAGTGACACAGGGGACCCACGGGAGACGCGTGCAGTGTAAATACACAACCGCGATACGCCGTTTACTTCTATGGAGAAAGTCGGGATCGGGAAAATAGAGGAAAGGGACACTTTAAAGAGGACTAGGACAAAACCCTTTGAGATCTAGGACTTTGAAGAGTCTCTACCCACGGGAGCACCGGAGTACTCGTGTTACCTCACCCAGGGAAGCCGGGTGCATAGGTGCCTTTCGGGGTCGGGTTTCGTCGTCGTTTCTTATGGCGATCTGCTGCAAAGTGCTGCTGGCGACCAGGAGAAAAGTGTCCGGGTGGATCCAAGAGTGGATCGGAGTTCTGAAGAACCTGAAAGCAGAGGGGACAGAGTCTGGGTCACTAGCCAGTGACCAGGGAGGCGATGGACAGATGCCCACCGATGTCGAGTGCTTCAGGTGCGTTGACGGTCGTCTCGTTTCTGCAGCCACGAGGTCCAGGAGGCGTTGTCGGCGACCAGGAGCAGGATTCGGGCTGGTACACGATGTCTGTCGAGTGCTGCGGTGTCGGCGACCAGATTGGACCCAACAAGCCTTGGCAACGGCAAGTCTCGGTGTAGCTGAAGATCGTCGATGGTGCAGACCAGCAAGGTCTGGGGAACTCACCCAGCAAGGGTAAGTGAGGGCAGGCCTGGAGCAACCAGACTGCCAAGTAAAGAAAAGATTGGCCTTCGGTAAGGGCTACTAGCCAACGGGCTAGCGACCGCGAAGGAGCCTCGTGACGCCGCACGTGGAGCTGGCTTACAGGACACTCGTGGAGTGGGGGCCAGTGATCTTCGGTGCAGGTGGTGCTGGAGGCTAGGGCTACTCGGAGCCCAAAGCACGACTTCTTGGGAGACCCAGAAGATGGTGCACTTGCAAGTGTGCTCGGTGTCCAGGGGTCACGGTCTCACGTTACCCACGATAGCCACGGGCCTCAGCTTTGCTGGGGACTCAGGGTAGCCTCGGGGAAGTCTGAGAATCCACCTCTGGTGATGCGATGACTTCGGCGTCCGACGGGAGCTTCAGTGATGCGAACCGGACAGATGCTTCTTTGGTGCCTGCCAAGCAGGGGAGTCACTCCTTGACCCCAAGGGAGATTCTTCAGTCCTCTAATCTTGTCGTAGAGCGTCGAAGGTCCAGGATTCCGTGTCAGAGTTTCGTCCAGGTATAATCTTGCTGTGGCAAGGGTTCCCCATTTTAACTAGTAAAACAGGGAGGGACTAACTCTATGACCCCACCTATGGGAGGGTCAAGGGAGGGGTGGCTACACCCACTTCCCTTTGTCCAGTTTCACGCCAGAGCAGGGGCAGGTAGCCCCTGAGCTGGTTTGAACTGGCATATGCACAGAGGAGCCTTTTGCTCCCCCAGTGCAGGACTTCAAAGCACTCTAAGAGTGCACCCACCCAGCCCCAATACACATTATCCTGTCTGGGGAGGTGGTCACACCTCCCTGCAACAGGAAACCTATTGTCCAGGCCTCCCCTGCCGGAGTTTCATCCAGCAGCAGGAGGCCAGACTTGTGTCTGTGGCAGCAGCATCCATTTTGTGATGCCAGGGCTTCAGAAAGAAGTTACCGGGTAAGCCAGAGTTAACATGTCTTTCCCTCTAGAAGGGTGGAATGCTACCCCCGCCGCCAGGATTGGCGGGGGGTAGTATTCCAAGATGTTTGACACCAAACACGACATGTTTAGGTGCAGCCATTCCAAAGTTAGCATTTTACCGCGAGGATATAATGCGCTTAAGAGTATATGGTCAGGCTGCACTACAAACAGCATCAGAGATGGTCTCCGAACGCTGCAGAGGGGCCCTGCTCATGCAGGGGCACCCTCTCACATAGGAACCATGCACTCTGCCTTTAGGATTGATAAGGCCTGCCTTAGGAGTGACTTATAGGTTTCTAGGTGTGTATGTATTTCGTGATATAGGTAACCTATATCACAGTAAGGGGTGCATGCACCACCTTACCCAGGCTGCAGTAGCAGACCTGTGGTGTCAGTTTGGATGGCCTTCCAGGGGTGGCATAATACATGCTGCAGCCCCTGGCAGGCCTCTGAGGTACCTATGCCCTTGGTACATAGTATACCATATACTAGGGACTTATAAGGGCACTCCAGATCCCAATCAGAGATGTGCCTAAGGCACATGGAATCCATTTTACAGAGAAAGCAGATAGACTGGGGCCCTGAATAGCAGGATCCCAGTCCAACTAAGTCATAAACCAGCAAAACACCATAAAAAAAGTGGGGGCAACCATATAGTCAGATTCCACCTTCCTACATAACCCCCCCAAATGAAAGGAGATAAGGCTAACCTTGGCCAGTTGAGCCTATATTGACTAAGTGGCCATATAAGGAAGCACCTGCACTAGCATGGTTGCCCCCTATGTTATGGTCCACTAAGCAATCCCTCACCCTAAGGGTATGAGAGGGTCTCCACCATGGGGAATCACTACCTCTGGTGTGCTTAGGTAAAGTACAAGGCTGGTGAGGTGTCTGAGTAGGGAAGTGAGGCCCTAGGAATGTTGGCCTCAGTTTCCTCAGATCACTGGTCACCATGTATGCCTGTCTTTCCATGACTGAGTTGCACTTTGCTCTAAGGGTCAACCTTTGGCTGCCTACAGCTGGGGGTTGGGTCCCTTTGGATGGAACACTGGGGGGACATGGCAGGTTTGGAACCTTCTGGTCCCAGGTTTGCCCTTGCCTACCAGAGTCCTTCTGGGGGAGGTCCCTACATAAAGGTATGGGGGATCCCTCAGGGTGTAGAGGAATTTTCACCTGGCTAGGGCTACTAGACTGGCTGCCCCTAATCTGCTGATGGGGGCTTCCTCTGGACAGGGGGCCCGGGGGGTCCACTGACCTCCCTGACCTCTGCAGCCCTGGGCTGACTGAGGCAGGGTAGAGAGGGGCAGGTTACCTGCTCCAGACTGGGTACCACCGTGGAAGGGTCCTCTGCCATCAGGGGTGTGGCCAGGCCAGGCCTGACTACCTCTGTGGCAGTTCCTTCACTAGGGGTAGGGTCAGTTCCCTGAGGAGGCTGACCCTTACCTACTGTCTGGGGGGAAGAAGACTTTTCTTCAACCCTTTTGCTCTCTTTTGGGGGAGAGTGGGCCATTCTTTCAGGCTCCATCTCTCCAAAGTCTTGGGCTGGGGCTGTGGCCATCACAGCCCCACTAACCTTTGCAGGGACGCCCAACATCCTAAGATGGGTTTGGTGTTCAACTTCAGCCCAGGCTGAAATTTCCAAATCATTGCCCATCAGGCAATCTACAGGTAGGGTTGGGGACACTGCCACTCTTTTGGGCCTGTGACCCCCTCCCAGCTGAGATTGACTATGGCCATGGGGTGATCTGTTCTGACACCATCAATGTTGGTCACCTGGTATTTAAACTCAGGTAAAAGCTGGTGAGGGGGGACTAGTTTCCCTGCCACCATGGTGACACTAGCCCCTGTGTCCCTAAATGCCACAGCTTTCTGACCATTAATCATTGGCTCCAGTCTGTACCTGCCCAATGCTATGGGACCCATGGTAAAGGTGGCAAATCCTATACCACCATCAGAGTCAGAGGAGTCTGTTGAGGGGTCCCTGTCTAAACTAGGGCCCACCTCTGTTCCTCTTGCAAAAGCACCCAACTTTTTGGGTGCACTACTCCCAACTGGAGGATTACTACTGGTAGTACCAGGAGGGGTGGTAGTAGTTGTGGGAGGAACATTTTCTTTATTGCCAATCCTGGGGCAACTGGGATCAGTTTTCCAGTGCCCAGGCTTTTTACAGACATGGCAATATGGTTTCTTTTCAGGAGAGGAAGGAGTTTGGGACCCACCCCCAGAAGAGGAATTTTGGGGCCCTGTAGGGGACTTATCCTTAGATTTATCCCCACCTTTCTCTTGGGACTTAGTAGAATCTTTCTTCTGGTCACCACCCTGATTTCTAGTTTTTACTCTGGTTCTGACCCATTTGTCTGCCTTCTTTCCCAATTCTTGGGGAGAGGTCAGATCAGAGTCCACCAGATACTGGTGCAAAAGCTGGTTTTGACAATTATTAAGGATCTGCTCCCTCATAATCAAATTGTACAATCCTAAAAAGTCATGCACTTTGTTGCCATGTATCCAACCTTCCAGAGCCTTTGTAGCACAATCTACAAAATCAACCCAGTCTTGAGTCTGAGCTTTTTGGGTGTCTCTGAACTTCAACCTATACTGTTCAGTGGTTAGGCCAAACCCATCTATCAGAGCACTCTTCAAGACTGTGTAATTGTCAGCATCCTCTTCTCTTACAGTGAGGAGCTTGTCTCTACCTTTGTCTGCAAAGGAGAGCCACAAGATTGCTGCCCACTGCCTCTGGGGGACCTTCTGAACTTTACAGGCCCTCTCCAGTGCAGTTATCCATTTGTGGATGTCATCCCCACTCTGGTAGGGAGGGACAATCTTGTTTAGGTTTCTATGGTCATAAGACCTGTCCCTATCTCTAGGGATATTGCTGCCACCATGGGACTCTAGTCCCAACTTTCTTCTCTCTTTAAGGAGATCTAGGGATTCTCTATCTAAAGCCAATTGCTTCTTCCTGATCTCCAGTTGAGTTTCCTCATACTGGACCAGTCTCTTTCTTCTCTCATGAGAGGATTCCCTCCTGTGAGAAGAAACAGAGCTCCCTATGGAGGTGCCAGAGTGGTTAGACTCCTGAGAAGGAGACCTAGACTTTCTGAGCACACTCATAATCCTTCCTGGGGGGACAAAGGTGTGGTTCTCCAGATCCTCATCTTCATCTTCCCCAGAAGGGATTGGGTTTTCCAGGTCAGGGTCATTGTCACCCTCCTGGTCAGTTTCAGAGGGGGGCTGGGGGTAGTAGTACCCCTGGCCCCTTCCTCATCTGCTGGCCCACCCTCTGCTCCTACCCCTTCAGTCTCTGAAGACTTACTAAGATCATAAGCCACCAACAACTCCTGGAGGTGTTGGGTGGTGGGACTTTGGCCTGTCCTTAATTTCCTCACGTTACACAAAGCTCTCAGTTCCAAGAATGGGAGTGTGTCATACTTGGAGGGGGAAGCTCAATGGCTTCCTGCAGGGCATCTTTGGATCCTGCTTTTAAAGACATTACTAGTGTGGTGTGGTGTATGCACTACCTACTCTAGTGTGGCCTACTAAACTCTCTTGAGTTGTAGAAAGGGTTGTGCTATCCCTTAACACACAACTCTAAGTTCAGTAGAACTTACTGATATTCTAAGCTTAAATTATATGTACCTTAGGTACCTTTAGTGGTTTTCAGTTGATCAATTCAATTGAGATTATCTGGTAAAACAATAGCAAGCTGGAATCCCACACGCTGCACACCAATGTGAGAAGTTGGCCTGGCATATGCTGTCCACTAATTATAGTGGGCACCTTGCACCAGTCCAAATCGACTCTTATGGTAGGTAGGTTAAAGACAACCTTATTGAAAGCTATCCTAGTGGTAGCTGTGGAGAGCAGCCTTCAGGCTAAGTCTTGAAGGAATGTAAAGCAGCTTGTTTTACCAGTCTATAATCTCTTGAGTGACCAAATGAAAGAGCACCACACCAGGTATATATTCAAAATATATGTATTTATTACTAAACACACCCCTCTAGTCTCTTTATGAGGCTAGAGTTCGAAATACATAGGTTATAAGATCTTAAATCACAGTAATAGCACAAATACACGTTTGGGCCCTAGGGGCGTACCAAACCATATACCAATAAAATGGTATGCGAACCACGACTGAACTAGACACTAGGCCTAGAGCCTCTAGAAGTGCTTGGACCACAAGGAACCACCCAAGGTAGTGACACAGGGGACCCACGGGAGACGCGTGCAGTGTAAATACACAACCGCGATACGCCGTTTACTTCTATGGAGAAAGTCGGGATCGGGAAAATAGAGGAAAGGGACACTTTAAAGAGGACTAGGACAAAACCCTTTGAGATCTAGGACTTTGAAGAGTCTCTACCCACGGGAGCACCGGAGTACTCGTGTTACCTCACCCAGGGAAGCCGGGTGCATAGGTGCCTTTCGGGGTCGGGTTTCGTCGTCGTTTCTTATGGCGATCTGCTGCAAAGTGCTGCTGGCGACCAGGAGAAAAGTGTCCGGGTGGATCCAAGAGTGGATCGGAGTTCTGAAGAACCTGAAAGCAGAGGGGACAGAGTCTGGGTCACTAGCCAGTGACCAGGGAGGCGATGGACAGATGCCCACCGATGTCGAGTGCTTCAGGTGCGTTGACGGTCGTCTCGTTTCTGCAGCCACGAGGTCCAGGAGGCGTTGTCGGCGACCAGGAGCAGGATTCGGGCTGGTACACGATGTCTGTCGAGTGCTGCGGTGTCGGCGACCAGATTGGACCCAACAAGCCTTGGCAACGGCAAGTCTCGGTGTAGCTGAAGATCGTCGATGGTGCAGACCAGCAAGGTCTGGGGAACTCACCCAGCAAGGGTAAGTGAGGGCAGGCCTGGAGCAACCAGACTGCCAAGTAAAGAAAAGATTGGCCTTCGGTAAGGGCTACTAGCCAACGGGCTAGCGACCGCGAAGGAGCCTCGTGACGCCGCACGTGGAGCTGGCTTACAGGACACTCGTGGAGTGGGGGCCAGTGATCTTCGGTGCAGGTGGTGCTGGAGGCTAGGGCTACTCGGAGCCCAAAGCACGACTTCTTGGGAGACCCAGAAGATGGTGCACTTGCAAGTGTGCTCGGTGTCCAGGGGTCACGGTCTCACGTTACCCACGATAGCCACGGGCCTCAGCTTTGCTGGGGACTCAGGGTAGCCTCGGGGAAGTCTGAGAATCCACCTCTGGTGATGCGATGACTTCGGCGTCCGACGGGAGCTTCAGTGATGCGAACCGGACAGATGCTTCTTTGGTGCCTGCCAAGCAGGGGAGTCACTCCTTGACCCCAAGGGAGATTCTTCAGTCCTCTAATCTTGTCGTAGAGCGTCGAAGGTCCAGGATTCCGTGTCAGAGTTTCGTCCAGGTATAATCTAATCTTGCTGTGGCAAGGGTTCCCCATTTTAACTAGTAAAACAGGGAGGGACTAACTCTATGACCCCACCTATGGGAGGGTCAAGGGAGGGGTGGCTACACCCACTTCCCTTTGTCCAGTTTCACGCCAGAGCAGGGGCAGGTAGCCCCTGAGCTGGTTTGAACTGGCATATGCACAGAGGAGCCTTTTGCTCCCCCAGTGCAGGACTTCAAAGCACTCTAAGAGTGCACCCACCCAGCCCCAATACACATTATCCTGTCTGGGAGGTGGTCACACCTCCCTGCAACAGGAAACCTATTGTCCAGGCCTCCCCTGCCGGAGTTTCATCCAGCAGCAGGAGGCCAGACTTGTGTCTGTGGCAGCAGCATCCATTTTGTGATGCCAGGGCTTCAGAAAGAAGTTACCGGGTAAGCCAGAGTTAACATGTCTTTCCCTCTAGAAGGGTGGAATGCTACCCCTGCCGCCAGGATTGGCGGGGGGTAGTATTCCAAGATGTTTGACACCAAACACGACATGTTTAGGTGCAGCCATTCCAAAGTTAGCATTTTACCGCGAGGATATAATGCGCTTAAGAGTATATGGTCAGGCTGCACTACAAACAGCATCAGAGATGGTCTCCGAACGCTGCAGAGGGGCCCTGCTCATGCAGGGGCACCCTCTCACATAGGAACCATGCACTCTGCCTTTAGGATTGATAAGGCCTGCCTTAGGAGTGACTTATAGGTTTCTAGGTGTGTATGTATTTCGTGATATAGGTAACCTATATCACAGTAAGGGGTGCATGCACCACCTTACCCAGGCTGCAGTAGCAGACCTGTGGTGTCAGTTTGGATGGCCTTCCAGGGGTGGCATAATACATGCTGCAGCCCCTGGCAGGCCTCTGAGGTACCTATGCCCTTGGTACATAGTATACCATATACTAGGGACTTATAAGGGCACTCCAGATCCCAATCAGAGATGTGCCTAAGGCACATGGAATCCATTTTACAGAGAAAGCAGATAGACTGGGGCCCTGAATAGCAGGATCCCAGTCCAACTAAGTCATAAACCAGCAAAACACCATAAAAAAAGTGGGGGCAACCATATAGTCAGATTCCACCTTCCTACAGCCCAGAGAATAAATTCTGGGTGATAATGTGGTCATATCCTTGTCAACCACAGCCAAAGCCTTTTCTAAGTTAACCCTATCGATCTTGCACAGCCTCTCAGCAGCTTCCTGCTAGGAAATTGTCCAGCTTGCTGAATAATCTATAGAAGAAGCGCTTTTGATATGGGTTCCGGGGACCCAACAAGAAATCCCTGAGATCCATGTCATCAGAAAGAAGGGACAAGTGTTGTTTCAGCTGGGAAAGTGTTGAAATTTTTAGCCAATCAAGGCAAAACTTCCCTACATTATATGATGTCACCAACCCGATTGTTCCAATTGTACATATCACTGATCAGGCCTATTAATCCTAAACCCTTCTGTGTTACCCAGGAATCTAGATTAACACCCATTTGTGTCCACCGGCCAAACCAACCATCCCTTCCAATTGGGGTCTGATGAATTAAGAGAACCATTATGTATCATGGTATCTTGTACATCCTCACTAAAGTGTGTTAAATGCTGCCAGTTTCGTGAGAATGTGGAAATGCGAGGTGTGTTCAAATCCTTTATCTTGGCTATTCCAAGATAGGAAGTTGGTTGCACTGTTTTATTCAGGAAATTTATTTGATGTGGTATGAGGCATGCTCTGAATAAAGCTTCAGTTCCCTGAACCTGCCAATCTTTTGTCCCCCAGACAGATTTTGTGCCTATGGTGTCTTCCCAAAAGTCAAAACCTTGGACAGACAGTTGGGAAATAAAGGAAGCAGAGTATGTCAGGTTAGTGTTTGTTAGCATATTTTTCTTAGCAGGTGTAGGTGCAAGTCTATAGCAATAAGAGGCTAGGTGGGGGGCGGAGCTTGCCTGGCCTAAAGATGGCCGCTCCTTAAGCGAGCTCAGCGAGCCGCCACGAATATCTGTCACGAATTTGGCTGCACTTTGACGAGACTCTTGCTTGGGGGTCTGGGCAAGTGAAGCCCTACTGCCGGCGCCCTCATTGCTGAAGGAGCGGGGCCGATTGCCTCAGCGGGTCCACTACTACGGCCCGAACATTGCTCTCCCCCGCGCAGGGCGACGACATGACCGACATGGGTGGTGCTTCCTGTTGGGCCGCGCCTACGCCAGCACCCGGCCCTCGCGTGCCTCGGCTGGAGAAGGTGGCTTGACTGCGTGCATGGCTGTGCGCACCTCGGGTGGTGCGTAGTACTACTACCGAGTGCTGGTGTCTCGACATTATCCTGAGGCCGGCAGTGAGGTGCCTTGACTGCGTGCACGGCTGTGCGCACCTCGAGCGGAGCTCAGTACTACCACCGGGCGCTGGAGTCCCGACATCACCCTGAGGCCAGCAGCGAGCGGACAACTACGGGAACTACTGCTGAAGTGCTGCGGTGAGCCTTTGCATGCCGGCGAATCGGCTGAAGCCTGGCGCCCGATTTGGTGGGTGAGTTGCTGCCTGATTTGAGCCCCCTTTATACGGCTGTAAGGAGGGACGAGACTGTCTCGCCCTGCATCCATTTGAACTGCTGCACGTGTGAGGCCTCACCTTTGTGGCGCAGCCCCGCCCCTGCATTGGACCCTGGGCTCTTCGAAGTTGTGCGTGTGGCTGCATAGACCCTCCCCTCTGGATGAGAGAAGCGAAAGGGGATCATTCTTTTAGTGGTCCTAGACAGGTCGGACTCCTGCCCCTGGAGAGGATTGTTGTGCTTAGACCTGGGGAGCCC
Organism: Calotriton arnoldi; assembly: GCA_963921515.1. Lineage (NCBI taxonomy): Eukaryota > Metazoa > Chordata > Amphibia > Caudata > Salamandridae > Calotriton > Calotriton arnoldi. Next base: position 677,113 of record CAWUFW010008743.1, read on the forward strand.
TCTCGATCTCCCTTACTGAGGCCACACGCTTGTTGAGGCAGTAGTGGTGGCTGTTGAGCGGGTGGACCTTGCGCTGCCTGCGACAACACAGAGCGGCATCAGTATGGGTAAGCCAGACAAGTCACAACCTAAGCTGAACTTTGAGCAGCGGAAGTCCAGACACAGAGAAGACGCTGCGGAATCTGCAGTGCCAGAGTCTGAAGCATTAACAGAAGACCCCATCGGAAACATCAAAACGATCCTTGTGTCCATGCAGAAGGGGCTGTCGGCGATCGATTCGAAAATAGACACCTTGTCCTATAGAATGGATCGCATGTCCGAGAGGGTGGACAAGCATGCGGAACGACTAGATATGGGCGAGCGACGAATTACCGAAACAGAGGAGGCCCAGACTGACACCAACAGCGCGCAGCAACAGATGGAGAAGCTTCTGGTTGCCTTGCAGGACAGCGCCGAGGATTTGGAGCCTAGATCGAGGCGCCGCAACCTGCGCATTATTGGCCTTCCCGAGTCCACCTCAGCGGGTAACATGGAGTCCTTCACAGAAAATTTGCTCACTACTCTGCTGGGTGCTGCCACCTTTCCCCCCATGTTTGTCGTGCAGCGCGCGCGCCGTACGTTGGGGCCTAAGCCCCCCCGGGCGCCCCTCCAAGGCCTATCATAGCGAAATTGTTGAACTATAGAGACAGGGATGCAGCGCTCAGGAAGGCGAGAGAATTGGGCACTCTACAATATGAAGGTTCCTCTCTCTCTTTATTCCCGGACTTCACTCTTAGGGTCCAGGAGGCCAGGAAGCAATTTGCGCCGCTGAAGCGCAAACTGAGGGAGGAGAGTGTGGAATATGCGATGCTGTACCCGGCGCGGCTGAGAGTGATCTTAAACGGGAAGGCGAAGATTTTCTCTGATCCTCAGTCCCTCCAGAAAGCCCTCAAAGACTGGGACAGGCTTGGCAAACGAAAGAAAGACCAGATGAAGGACGATCAAGCGGGCGGTGCGAGTGGAGGTCTTGATGACAATGACTGAAGAGAGGACCACACCACTAGGACCCAATGGGGACCCATCCTCATGTGTAGAATTTTTTGCTGTAGCCCAGGGGGTTTGAATGTGGGAGCTTGGGTGTGGACTTCACTACCGTGCAGTGCTTATTACTGCTCCTATTGCTAATTTGAGTAATGTTCTACTAACTTGCAGTTTCTATTCTGCTTAAGCCGGAGTTGGTGTGCAAGGCCGCTGGGCCCTCCAGGCGCGAGAGACACTATGGTGCAGTGACTATTTGCGAGGCTCCGCAGGAGACTTCTCTCTCTCCAGTGGCAGTCTCATAGTAGATGCTTAGTGACGGTGCGGCACTGTGGTGTACTGAAGTGTCGGCGGGCAACATCCGCCCCAATGCGTTTCACGCTTGTTCACTATATGTTACTTAGTGCCTATTGTTGCACAATTGTTGTTTTCCTTCTATGTGCTATAGTAATTGTTGGGAGGGAGGGCAGTAGACCGCCTATGCCTAGTTGGGGAAGGCATAGCGTGGGAGGGGGGAGGGGCAGGGTTTCTTTTTTAACGGTTCACATGCACATTAGAGTCATGAGTGATCAGGGCACCACACCTCATATTGCTGACGGGGCGCACCATTCTTATGGTTGCCGCGAATGACACTATGGAACTGGGCAAAGACATAGAAGGCGCCTGCGGCTCCTGACTTGGAATATGAGGGGTCTGAGCGACCACAGAAAGTTGCGCAAAATCCTTGCATATCTGAAAAGAAAGGAAGTAGACCTTGCCCTGCTTCAAAAGACGCACCTAGCCCCTAATTGCGCAATGCTTACAAGACGAAACCTAACAGGCCCGTTCCAGGCAGCTGGCTTCACCTCGCACTCTAGAGGCGTGTTAACATGGGTGAACCCTAAGTCAGGTCTCCAATTGGAAGAGCGCAAGACTGATCCGGCTGGTCGATATGTTATTTCAAGATGTTATGGTAGGGGTGCTGACTTTCTAATCGTTAATACTTATGGGCCGAATTACGATGACCCCCAGTTCTATCATTCAATATGGTCACTCATTAAAGATTGCGTCTCACCGCCGCTGATTTGGGGGGGCGATTTCAATTGCGTTTTGGATCCTGCGCTTGATCGATCGAAGGGTCCTCCTAGGCGCCCATCTGCTGCTGCTACAGCTGTGGCTGACATAGCGCTACAATTGCATCTGGTCGACGTGTGGAGATCTAGATCCCCTGGGAGGGGCGGGTTTACGCATTACTCGGCATACCAGGACACACCCACCCGTATAGATTACTGGTTAATATCGGAGGCGTTAATGTCTAGGGTACAGGAATGCACAGTCTTTGCTCGCTCTTTTTCAGATCATTCCCCTATATTGTTAGCGGTTGATATTCCCCCACCCCACCCCCCCCCGGGGTCCTCCCCCTTTCCTGTGGAGATTCCCCCCATACTCTCTGTTAGACACGGTGTTTAGGGCTGACTTGGCTGCCGCCATCACTGAATTTTATGCAACCAATATTGGGTCAGTTGACTCCTTTGCCACAATATGGGAGACGTTTAAGGTATTTATACGAGGGGTTGTCATCACTAAACATTCTGGAGTGTTTCGTTCCATTAGGAGTAGACTTGCTATGTTAGAGGATCGATTGGGTGCCCTGGAGACCGAGGTGATGAAAAAGAATGACCCACAGATCCTAGAACAACTGAAAAAAACACTAGATGAGTACCACTAAGAAGCGGATAGTGAAATTAAACACATGGGGAAATACGCATTGGCCAGAACTTACGGAGAGGGGGATAGGCCGGGCTCAGTACTGGCAGCGTTGGCTCGCCGTCGATCCGAGACTGGAGCCATCACTGAGCTGCTGGATGAGGAGGGCTCCATTTTGAAAGAGCAGGTGGATATAGTCAACCGGTTCGGCCGATATTATCAGGATTTGTATAGCTCTAAGGTCGCCCCAGATGAGGAAAGCATAATGAATTATTATTAAGTCACAAGGTATACCTCATGAGGCCCCTGGATGCTGTCGAGATTCGTATGGCACTGAACTCCATGCGTGATGGCAGCGCCCCCGGACAGGATGGGCTCACTTCGTCCTTTTATAAGGCTTTTGGTGACCTGCTGATTCCCCACTTGAGCACACTGTTCCAAGAAATGGGAGAGACTGGCATCATGCCTCCCTCTATGCGTGAGGCACTGATAGTAACGATATTGAAACCTGGTAAAGCCCCTCTGGAGTGCTCGTCTTACAGACCACTGTCGTTAATAAACGTCGACACTAAAATCTTTGCTAAAATATTGGCCAATAGACTGTCCCCCCCCCTTTTGCTCCTCATGGTAGGCCCTGAGCAGACGGGCTTTGTCCCGGGCCGCACGCTATCATACAACCTGAGAACAGTTTTTGGTGCCTTGCAGCACATTAAACCAGAGGTTAAGGCGGCAACAGTGTTTTTAGACGCTGAAAAAGCCTTTGATTCGGTCGAATGGAAATTCATGTTAATGATTCTGAGGCGCCTGGGCGTAGGGGAAGTCTTCCGCCAATTAGTATCGGTGCTTTATAATTCGCCCACAGCTCGAGTGCGCATTGGCGACGGTGTCTCCTCTCCTGTTCAGATATCTAGGGGCACCAGGCAGGGATGCCCACTATCCCCACTACTTTATGCGGTGACTGCAGAACCCCTGCTGCGGGCCCTTGGTGAATACCACGGCAATAGAGGACTCCGCTTCCCCAACTACAATCTCATTGTCTCTGCTTACGCGGATGACATGCTGCTGTATATACGGAACCCGGCCACGAATCTCTCCCCAATAATCTGAGAAGTGTTACGTTTTGGCGGTCTCTCAGGTCTTAAAATCAACTGGGACAAATCCATAATCTTCCCGCTAACTCCGGCCAGAGTCCCGACGTCCTTAGACTACCCTTTCCAATGGACATCTGATCCGGTTAGGTACTTGGGGATCCATGTTCACTCTGATGCGGAACAAGTACTTAGAGCAAATTATGGCAGAGCCATAACCAAACTGGAGGAAGATATAGGGAGGTGGATACGACTTCCACTCTTGCTGGTGGGGCGGGTGTCCTTGATGAAAATGATTGTGCTCCCCCGATTCCTTTTTCTCTTCGTCAATATCCCTGTGGTTGTTCCCCATCACATGTTTAAGACGCTGCGGACAGTGATGGGTAAACTGGCATGGGCAGGCAAAACTCTGCGTGTCAAGCTGGATATCCTAACCTTGCCCTACTCTGCGGGCGGCCTGGGCGCACTGGATTTAGAATTGTACTACAGGGTGGGGCAAAGCTCGCATGCGCATAGTTGGATTCACGGCCCGCACAATCTGCCTCACCTCCAAATAGAGAAGGTGGTGGCAAGCCCTGACCCCCTACCACGTTTGTTAACTCAAACACCTATCAGGCGTTGCAGAGTTCTGGACTCAGTTAACTCTATCGTGCACGCCTGGCACGTTTTACTAAAGAAGCAGGCTGGAGCTCAATTGTTCTCTCCACTCATGCCTGTAGAATGGTGCCACTGGTTCACTATAGGTTCCGAACGAGGAGTACTCTGCTCACTGAAAGCCCTGCGGATACATGTGATGGGCGACTTGTTCAAGGAGGAGAGTACGCACGTAGGAGGAGGTGGCAGCAGACATACCTGACCTTACCGCCTTAACACAATTTCACTCGCTAAGGGTGCTGCTTGGCGAAGAGCTACAAGAACCTCAGGAGCTCCCTGCCCTCTCCATCTTCTGCGCTCAGAGTTCCCTATAAAATTAGTCTCGAAACTCTATGCCACATCACAAACCTTTAAATACACGCAATACACCAAAGCAAGGCTGGAATGGCAGAATGATATTGGTGTTCCCCTCACCGATGATATCTGGTACTACTGCTGCGAAGCCACGCAAAAGATCTCACTCAATGGCAGGCATAGATTGGTTCATTTCAAGTATCTGAATAGAGTGCACTACACGCCGAAGAGGCTGTTTCGTTACAGGCTCAGGGACACAGATCGCTGTGAAAGATGTGGGATAGCAGAGGCAGATTTTTTGCATGTGGCATGGTTGTGGCCCTCCAGTAGCGGAATTTTGGAAGCACATTTTTCAAGCATTAAATGCCATAGTGGATCAGTCCCTCTCCCCGGATCCCCTCCTAGCGCTTTTGGGATTCACGAAACCCCTTAGTAAGAACATCAGAAAGTTAGTCTCTATGGGTTTACTATTGGCTAATTGTAGGATTGCGATGCGCTGGATGCGCGGTCCTGTACCAACTGTGACAGACTGGGAGAGGGATATGCTACACTGTAATACCCAGTCTGACATATAGAATGAGCTGCTGCCTCCCCATAGTCGACCTAAAAGCTTCTGGGGTCTGTTTTCACAATACCTAGTGGCAAAACAGGGTAATGACGCGGACAATGAATGATTACATGCAGGCCTGTAATAGTGCGGGAATCAGGAGGCCTTCGTGCACGGGGTTGTATGAGAGGAGTTGGCTGCTAGTTACATTTGGTAGTCGCTTGTATTTTGCTTAGCAGGTTATCTAGACTGCATTATGGACGCATAAGAGTGCACTGTCCTTTCTATTTCTCTATGCTGGAATGTTCCATTGTCAATGTGTACTGTATCAATAATTCTTGCCGATTGCTTGCTGACTCATGTAAACTGTCTATCATGCCTTGTGCTTTAATGTGAACTGGTTCTTTTTGTAAATGAATAAAAACAAATTTTAAAAAAGCAATAAGAGGCTGGGTAAAAACCAGAAAAATAAGCAAACTTTTGTGCAAATGTTTTTGAACTTCCCTTTGACTGTGTTGGGCAGTGCTCCCACTGAGTGTTATTGTAACCAGCACATGGGATACTAGCTTTGTGCAAAAAATGATGACCATAATGTTGATAACAAAACAGGTCTCCAAAGTTAGATGTACCATCATACAATTCATCAAAAACATGCACCTAATTGCTCTAGATCTGCAAGCACATTGTGCACGGTTTCAATGTCCCAATCATCAGAGGAAGTACTCAAGGTGATGATATCATTGAAGGAAAATTTAAATAAATATGGTATTTGTAAAATTTCAGTAGGACCATACATATCATACGATACCCTATCGCAAACCATTCCTTCCAGAACTGGAACTGCTGTAATGTTTACCAGGTACAGGTCCCTTACCTCACGGTGCGATGACGCATGTGGTTTCAGAACAAAGTTCACAAGTTAATCTGAAGAACGTTCCGGGAAATAGTGTTAATTCAGAAGCAGGAAAAAGACAGTCACCAAACTAATCCAGATGACCAGGAATAGTAATCCAATTGTAATCCAGAGATGTATCCAAGGAGCAACAAAGTGCGTCTTTTTCAGCCAAAGGTAGAGAGCAAACGTTCGTAGCTTGAAAGGGAGAGGCGGTGCTGGCAGCTCAGGTTCACTTGAATCTGATCAGAAGTCGTCATAATGCACAAAGTAGCCAGATGCCTTGTGGTATATTTTTGGCAGCTCAGCAGATTTTGTAGAACCGGGAGATAACTCGATCTGCAGCATATTCACATAGATGTCGACAATTTTCAGAATTGAAATTTGAGTTTCTGTACTTGTTGACTTTACAGTTGTTTCAACAGGAAGGATTAATATTTCATTGTTGTTTACAGCTTGTCTTTGAAAAGGGGAGTCTTCTGTAGTTATTAAAGCTTCCATCTGAACTTCCTGAACGGTAGTGAGAGGAGTGAGGGGGCTACCCAGGAGCCCACGCGGCCTACTGTTGAGGATCGGCCACATAGTGTGGTTTTATCAGATCAATGGAGATAAACCTTTTGTCTCTGTGATCGGCAAGGGGCGGAAGAAGTACAGTTCTAGTACCTTCGACAGCCAGGACAGGTACAGATGTCCCAAATTCTTTTTTGTCCACAATTTTTTCTCTGAGCAGGTCCCTAATCTTCGGGACCCAAGCAGCTCTTGCCGGTACGACCTTCACTTCTCCAGTGGCGGTACGTTTTACTTGAAAGTTGCTCTGTGTGCTCCAGAATTCATTGAGTTCCTGTAAAACAGCCAAACATTCATTGATGTCAAACGGTGTTTGTCACCACTGCGCTGACATTATCGGGGTCTGCTACCCACATTCTCACACCAAATAGGAGTTCATAAGGAGTACAAACCCCTAGGGATTTTCTTGGCATGTTATTGAGTGCCCTCTGGATTCCATATAGGTGATTGACCCAACTGCCACCCAAGCCTAATAACCTTGCTGTGAAGGACTGCTTCAAGTCACGGTTTTTCCTCTCAAACACCGAATTTCCCTCAGGATGGTAGGGGGAAGAGTACCGCAAGGCCACACCCAAACTTCCCATGGCTTCTTTGTAAGCCCGTAAGCTAAACGCTGGGCCCTGGTCGGAATGTATTGTGGTTATTGCATATGTCCCAATTAAGACTCGCAAATCCTTTATAACAGTTTGAGCGTCAGCCGAGCTCTGTGGCCAAACCCACAGGAATCTGGAGCATGAATCCACAGCCACCAAGATGTACCTGTAAGCCCCATCTGAGTGTAAGGGGCCGCAGTGATCCAAATAAACTACAGCTAGAGGCTTGTCTGAGATCAATAGCAGCGTCTGTGGGGGACGTGCTATGGTGGAACCCATTATCTGCTGGCATATGTCACATTTGAGGAAAAAGTACTTGGGCTGTTTTGTAAGATCAGGCCACCAATAGCGATGCTTCAGTAAAGAAACTGTAACAGTGACCCCTTGTGTGCTGACCCCAGGCTCTCATGTGCAGCTAGTATTAAACCCAATCTGCGATCAGTGTTTGGTATTACCCTATCCCCCTGCTAGACTTGGCTTTTTTAGCGGGTTTACCCCAAGACTTTTTGCCCTCCTGTTTTTTACCTTGTTTTTGTTGGTTTGTGAGACTCTGGGCACTTTACCACTGCTATTCAGTGCTAAAGTGCATATGCTCTCCATGTAAATTGTGTTTATGGATTGCTGTTTCCATGACTGGCTTATTTGATTTACTACTAAGTCCCTAGTACAGTGCACCGTGTGTGCCCAGGGGCTGTAAGTCCAATGCTACTAGTGGGCTTGCAGCACTGGTTGTGCCACCCACACAAGTAGCCTTTCAAAGGGGGCTAAGATCTGCCACTAGTGTCTGCATGCAGTTTGTAACTGCCATGGCGACCTGGCAAGTGCACCCACTAGCCAGGCCCTAACTTTCCCTTTTCTTAAAGGTAAGGCACCCTTCATGCAGGTCCAGGTACCCCCCCCGGGCAGGGTGCAGTGTATGGTAGGACATGTGCTGGTGTGTTTTACATGTCCTGAGAGTGAAAGACTCTGTATTTCATTTTCCACTATTGAAAGGCTATCTTTCCCATAGGTTAACATGGGAGCTGCTTGGTAACACTTGACCAATTTAGCTTGCCAGTGGGAGCGGATAAACAAATGGAGTTTAGTATGCCTGAACTCAGGATTTAAAAATACATCTTTTAGAAAAGATGATTTTTATATTATCTGTTTGAAAATGCCACTTTTAGAAAGTGGGTATTTTCTTGTCTAACCATCTATGTGCCTCTGCCTGTTGTGTATTCATAGTCTGGGTTTTAGACTGACAGGGCCGGTTTACGCATTCACACTAGACAGACACCAGGGGGGGGATTGAGGTGTGTCCTGCTTTTCCTGGGTGACTTCTAGCCAGGCTGAATGGACCTGGCTTCATTTAGAGTAGTGGGAAGAGTTGTTGCTTGCACCTGAATGGACTGTGTCTGTCTTCCACAATGCTGTCTCCACCCCCTGGAGTGAGCCTGTCCTGAGCCAGGCAGAACTGGATTATGTATGCCTGTGGAACTTTGTTTGTGCCAACTCCAAAGGGAAATGTGGTATAAATATTGGGGCCCTGACTCCAGAACTTTAGATTACTGCAGGACTAAGGAACATGCCAGGAAGAAGAGCTGTAAGGAGACTACCACTTTTCTGCGTTCTTTGCTAGGTTGGCCTGCAGTTGCTGCTTGTCTTGGGCACGGAAAGCACTGGACTGTGCTTTCTGCATCCTAAGTATCTCCAAGCGCTTGATGTAGAGCTTGCCTCCTGTTGGAAATCTCAAGGCAATCAAAGACTTCAACATCTTGTGGTTACCAGCTTCTGGAACTGGATGTTTCAGCTGCCACAGAGGAGAAAAGGTAACCAGACGCTGTCCACTATGACGCTGCCGGCTCCGTGACCGGAAGGCACCGCAGAGGGCACCGCAGAGGTCAGTGCAGAGGGCACCGCCGCACTTCAACCCTGGTCTCACAGACGACGCTGTCTAACGACACTGAGCCGCTGCTTGCACCAGGACCTGTGGGCACCGCACTCTGCACCGCCTCGCTTGACACCACTGGTCTGGTATCCCTGTCAACGTCACCGATGCCGCTGCCTGTACAGTGACCTGTGAACACCACTCGTGGGAAACACATAGCACCGTCCCACTTCGCACTGCAGCCCTGGTCTCACCGATGATGCCGCTCCAAGCTGACATCAACGCTACTGCTTGCACCGTGATTTGGGGGCAGTGCTCGTAAGTTACACGATGCACCGCCCTGTCCCACACCGGAGCTTTGGCCCACCGACGCCAGAGCCATCGACTCCAGTGCGTCAACCGACGCTGCTGCCTGCACCGCGACCTGTGGGCCCCGCATGCTGCATTGCCCCTCTTGCATTGCAGCCTTGGGTCTACAGACGACAACGCTTCAGCAACGATGACGCCGCTTCCTGCACCATGACCTGTCAGTACTGCAACGAGCACCGCCCATCTTCACACTGCAGCCCAGATCTCATCAAGGCCGCAGCCTGCACTGTGACCTGAGGGCACGACACATAGCACCACTCCGCTTCACACCGCAGCCCCGACGCCTGCAGACTCCGGCGCTCCTGACTATAAACTCAAAGAGTTCGACCTGCAACGCGTGCGATATCATGGGCCCGGCAACTCCTGCACCGACTCCCAGAACCGACGCCTGCCAACACCGCTCTTCCAGAGCTCACCGCAAGGCCCGACGCCCTGCATCTTCAAAGGTACTGATTTACAGGTCCCCCGACACCGTAGCTGGCCTGCGACGCCCCAGTCGGCCAGAACTGTTAGATTTGTTTGCTCACAACGCCGAGATAGCTCTGGACAGAGCTATCAACATCAAGGAACTGTATATAAAGTCCATTTTTGCCTTATAGGTATTTGGATCGCTGTAGGTTGGATTTTTATCATTTTGTTCTTGTTTTACACAGATAAATATTGGATATTTTTCTAAAAATGGTGTGGTGTCATTTTGTAGTGTTTTCATTGTATTACTGTTTGTTATACGCAAATGCTTTACACACTGTCTCTGAGATAAGCCTGACTGGTCATGTCAAGCTACCAAGGGGTTGAGCAGGGGTTATTTTAGAAGTGTAATCCTCTTATTCTGACTAGAGTGGTGGATTCTGCCTGGCTTAGGTGCAAACTCTAGACAACCAGAAAACCCATTTCTAACACCCCCACTCCAGGAATCTGAGCATACCGAATATTTTGTGCATCTAATTTGTAGGAGTACTTGAGTGGAAAGCTCTCCGGAAGGCGTGTGTCATTGCGAGCAGCATTGATGGCCACCAAGAGGTCTCTGTCTATTCCTGTACTTGAACGAGTGATTAAAGCAACTGCAGCAGTGTGGACTGTTGCTGTAGCAGCTTCATTAGCCATGGAATTCCCTTCAACGTGAATGCCAACATGTTGATGACTCAATGTGTGGATACCATGAGCCCATGGCCAGCATTCTTTCAGGTTTGCCACTTATTCCCAAAGCAGCTTGTGCTTAGTTGTGCAACCCTGGAAATCTCTAAACCCATTTTGGCCCAAATAGTGAAGATATATTTATTATAGGACTGGACACAGTAGTTTGAATCACACACTAAGTGTGGGGAATTCGTGATCCGTACTTTGTAGTGTCATTATCAGGGCTGTGAGTTCTGCCAGCTGCACTGTACAGTCTCCTAAGGACTAAGAGTGTGTTTATTCAGGACGGAACTTCGGGTCATGCATGCACCCCTTTACGATTGCGCAGGCCGCAGAATATTAGTGTCTTGTCCCTACGGCAGGCTGTGCAGATCCATTGGTATAAATTATGTATTCATATAGATCTAGAGGCATTATTTAATTTGGCGGAGGACATTCTTGTACGTATTGCAGGAATGCTTATGTTTGTGGTGTAGAATTGAATCTGTAATCTACATCTGTTGAAGTGAGAAAGTTAGCCCATTGAATCCATCGGTGATGTAATGCTTTGGCATTTGTAACGCTTGCTTTTGTAACGGCCTCAGTAGAGAGGTAACGACAATTATTTGCTTACCCTGAGCCAGTGTTCTCTCTCCCTCTCTCTCTCTCACTACAGCAGTCTGTACAGCTGTGACAATTTTCTCAGTGTGTGCAAAACACATTTCAGCGTTTGAATACAAATGTGAGTTGTATGCGATAAGTACTGCATCACCTTCATTGAAAGTGATATAGGTGCACCCGGTGTGTCCAGCGACTACGCGGATCACCAGGTTAGTTGTGTTTACACGTGTGTGCAACTGTTTGGAAGTTATCATATCACCTTGTACGGAATGTAAAATGTTTGTTTGTTCCTGTGTCCAATGGCTGATTAAAAAATCAGGTCTAATTAAATCGTAGAACGGTTTTACTCGTTCTGGGTAATCCAAAATGTACGTTCTGCCAAAATTTAAAAATCCTAAAATGGATTGTAGTCTTTTCAGTCGCTGGAGCAATGCGCATTTTTCGAAAAAAATGTGTTGCCAGGCTTTTGCCTTCACTTGACAACTCATATCCAAGAAAGAGGACACGGAGGTGGGCAATTTTAGATTTTTTAAATTACACTTGTAACACAGGTGAGTAAACCCCAGAGTTATGTGGTTCGCTCTAGCCAAGTGTTCCATTAACTCATCGTCCTTCAGATAAATATCATCTACATACGACAATGCCTCCTCATAAACATTTTTAAGTAACACTGTTACCCTGGCTGAAAACAGCCCAGGGCTGTTCTTATACCCTTGTGGTAAATGACAAAATTGACGTTGTGAACCAAGCCCTGAAAATGTGGTCGAATATCTGCTTTCAGTGGCTATATTCTGGCAGAAAAATCCATTTGAGATATCTAGTGTCGTTTTGTATTTCTTCTGCACAATGTTATTCATTAGTGCGCCACTATGTGCATTTTGTACTGCAAATGTGTGTGTGGAAGTCTTCAGATGTCTGCAGTCTAAAACCAGAGGGTTTGAATTGCCCGGTTTCATTACAGGAAACAAGGGATTATTCATTGACGAGGTGCAATTTTCTATCAAACCTTGGTATTCAAGTACTGTCTCTGGGGTTGAGGAGTTGATTTTAAAAGGATCTCATGATGAGGTGACTCATCATCCCATCCAACATGATTGCGGTTTAGTGCAGGAGCTAGCGCTGATGCCCACTCCTGCACGTATGAATATTTAACTGATTCTGGAACGAGGTCAGAGAAAGCAGGTAAAATTACTGTTTCTCCCAAGGGGCATTCTATTACAAACTCAGGTGGTCAATCCTTTTCAGCCAAAAGAATGTAGTAACCATATGTCAGGTTCTCCCAAAAGAGAGCCTTGATGTCCCCCTCCATTTGGAGCATTATTTTGTAAACAATGTGGCAAACTTCCCCTTGGATCTGGTGTTTCCACTGTGATATGCTCATTCAGCACTACTAACAACAGATAATCCATCAGGTTCCAGCGAACTATTGTGACTTCTGCCGCGCTGCCCAGCATCGTCACTGCCCAATCCCCGTTCGGAAGCAGAGTCCTCAGTAGCCTGGGCATGCCTTATTTTAGTCCCGGCTACCTTCTTTTTGAATTGAGGTTTAGGAGTCTTTTGTTTGTCATCTTTAAGGATGTGGTCTGAAGTGCGATGCGTTTGCCTTTTTGGCTTCACAGGCTCTTCTGATCTTCGCTCCGACCATCCACCCTCTCTTCGAACGTGTATCGGATAAATCTGGAAGGAACGAGAGGAATGTATCAGTATCCTGATACTTGTCATGCTGTCTAATATCATGGTTTCTCAAATTGTATTTATTCTCAGTAGTTTCCTGTTGAGGAGACCCACCATGTGATTATGTTTTATTTTGTTAATTTTTTGTTTATTGTCCCATTTCTTCTTTGAAGAATCGGATGCTTGCTTAGAGTTATTCTTTTCAGAATTACTCAACCTGTGGTTTCCCAGGTCTGGCCCCCAAATTATACCTACGTAGCGTACGTTTCTTCGATAATTTCAGGCAATTCCCGCTCCTGCTGTGCAGGAGTGAACTCCCTCAGGAGTTGGTGTATAGCCAATGCTGCTGCTTCCCCGTTTATGTTACATAATGGCTAATACTGTGGCAGAATTGCCCCTCAGTTTCATCAGCAAGTCCAGGGCAGGTCCTGCCCAGTACTCATTCTGTACTGGTTTCAGTACCTCAGGTAAAACTGGTATTGAGGGGGTACCACGAGTTCTGGTGTAAACTGCAACGAACACTGTGACCAAAGTGGCACAATATTCCACGAGGGAGCAATCCCCATTGGCAAGCAAATTGTTAATATTCTGTGTTTGTCCTGCTGTCCCGTAAGTTAAAAACCAGTTCAAGCTAGATTGTTTTATGTGCTATCCAAAATGGAATATGCTCCCGACTGGTAGGAACCTTTCCGATAACAGCATTCAGCATTTGAGAACTGATACCCGTAGCAGCCAGTTGCGGTTGTGCAGCCTGAGCTGTCCGTGCATTGTTAAATGTGTCATTGTTCGCATAATGTATTGCGTTTGGTTTCTGTAAAGTTTTACTAAATCTTTGTGTAGGGTTTTTATTTCTGCTGTATCTAAATCATCAAGATTTGGATGTGGTATATAAGCAGCTAGGACCAGCCATGTCGTTCATCCTTTGCTGAGCAGAGTCTCACGTTTTCTACTGTATGGGGGAGGGCGCCTTTAGAATCAATCATTTTTATTAAGTGGGTAACCATGGTTCAAACACAGCTTACTGCCTACATCTCAAGGCCGGCAGAGCGAGGTAGACATGCAGTTACACAGCGTTGAGGCCTACAGCCCAGAGGACGGCCCCCGCAATACCATTCACCTCTGGCAGCAGTTTCGCTCGTCCTATAGAAATCCTCCACCATTTTTATCATAAATCAAACAAAACCCCCCAACTAACCCACCTCCCTCACCCACCTCCCCCCTCCCCTGTCTCCGCATCTGATTTAAACATATTGTAAAGAGCTCACTGCCGGGGCCCGTACCGTGCACTAGTGTTGCTCCGTCCCATCGTACTAAACCGCAGCTGCCGGCTCTAGCGGCAGCAGCCGGAGGATCTGTAGAAATTTAGGGCATGTCACCTCCCGCATATCCTTTGTGAGGATTTGTAAGTAGGGGGCCCACAGCGTCGCAAACTCTCCGCCCCTCCCTTCTACCCCCATCGAGAGGCGCTCCATTGCCAAGAGCTGCCAGAGGCGATGGATCCAGTCCCTCAACTCCGGCACCGAGGTCGACCCCCAATGCGCTAAAAGCACCTGTCGCGCCGCCAGCAGCGCCATAGCAATCTGTCTGCCCCTTAGAGACTTCAGCGGGAAGGCTTTGGGATGTGAAAGGCCTAACAGAGTGTATTCAGGGGCGCGGGGCAGGGTAATCTGAAATGCCGTGTCAATATCGTCTAGGACTGCTTTCCAATAGCGCACCAATTTCGGGCAGCGCCATAGTAGATGAACTAGGGTTCCAGTAGCGCCACACCCCCGCCAGCAGAGGTCTGATTTGGACTTATCCCAGCTGTGCACCCGGGCCGGTGTATAGTACCAATATGAAGTTACCTTAAAGGCGGATTCCGCGCCTGCTGTGTTATGTGCTGTGTGGTGTGCTCTGTATAGAATATGCTCCCATTCCTTGGGTGTGAGAGGTCTCCCCAATTCCGTCTCCCAACGCACCTGAGCCTTTGTACGGTGACCTGCCGGGCGTGCCATGATCATAGCATATAGTTCTGAGATGAGCTTTCGATCATCCGCTTTGCTCACCAGCCATTTTTCAAATCTAGTGAGGGTACGCGACATGTGAGCGAAGTTGGGTAGACTCGTCACCCAGTGCGCCACCTGCGCGTAGGCGAATGCGTCCGAGGCCGGGAGCGCGTAGTCTGTCTGCAGCCGGGCAAAAGGAATCAGCCCCTCCAAGTCAAAGAGGAACCCGACCCTCTTACATCCCTCCTCCCGCCACCGCTGAAAGACCGGAGACGCTTGACCCGGGGGAAAGTCGGGGTTGTCCACAATGGGGGTCATAGGTGATGGGAATGAAGTCCATCCCCTAGCAATAGCAAGTCGATCCCAGACCCTGAGCGTAGACGAGGTGACGGGAGAGGAATAGAGTCCCCACGCTCTGTGCTTTGCGCGGCAGCCACAATTCCCGCCAGATATTCGCTCCCGCCACCGTTTGGTCCATGAAATTCCAATGTTTGCTAGACATCGGTCTATTCCATTCCACTAGGTATCGGAGGCAGGCCGCCTGGTAGTATGCCCCTATGAGTGGAAGACCTAAACCGCTCTGTTCTTTTGTGGCTGTCATTTGCTGTAACGAGAACCGCGGCTTCCTACCCTCCCAGATAAACTTATTAATCAGAGCCTGCAGCTTTTTAAGGCTACCCGGAGGTGGGGTCAGCGGTAGCATCTGAAATAGGTATAAGATGCAGGGCAAGACCGTCATCTTCACTGCAGCCACCCTCCCGTACCAGGCCAGCCGGAGACGCGACCAGGCGTCCAGCGCCTTGGTCGTGGACTCCAACAACAAAGCATAGTTGAGGGAAATTGTCTTGGCAATTGTTGGCGCCACCCTGACTCCTAGGTAGGTCACCTCGGAAGTAGTCCAAGGGAACGAGAAGTCCTGCTGCAGGGCCTCCAGGTCCCCCGCCGGTATAGAGATGTTGAGGACCTGTGATTTCGTGAAGTTGACCTTGAACCCCGAGGCCGTCCCGAAAGCCGCAAGCTCTTCGGATAGCGCCTGCAGCGTAGTCCGAGGTTGGGTAAGCGAGAGGATCACGTCGTCCGCGTACAGGCTAATTTTGTGAATATCCGCGCCAAACTTGAGTCCAACCACCCCGGGGTTCGCCCGGATCCGCTGGGCAAATGGCTCCATGTAGAGCGCAAAGAGAAGCGGTGATAAGGGGCACCCCTGACGGGTTCCCCGCTCAATGGGGAAAAAGGGCTGACCTGCAGCCATTAACCCGTACAAAGGCCTTGGGGACCGCGTAAAGGCACCTGATCCAGCGCAGGAAATTGTCCCCTAAACCATACTTGCGGAGCACCGCGAACAAGTACTCCCAGTCAACGCGGTCGAAGGCCTTCTCCGCGTCTATAGATAATAAAAAGGCTGGGGTCCGAGCGCGGCGCACCTGGTCAAGGAGATGCAGCAATCGCTTGGAGTTATCCCCACCCTGCCTGGTGGGAATGAAACCGGACTGATCCGGGTCCACTGTGTCCGCCATAAGGGGGTTCAGTCGCGCCGCCAGGACTCCCGCAAAGAGTTTCGCATCAATGTTCAGGAGCGAGATGGGACGATAGGACCCGCAGTCTCGGGGGTCCTTCCCGGGTTTCAAAATGACGGATATCGCCGCCTCCGCCATCGATGGGGTGACAGCACCTGTCTCAAGAAAGGAGTTAAAGAGCCGCGTTAAAAATGGAGCCAGCTCCACGCAAAATGTTTTATAAAAGACGGCTGAGAATCCGTCCGGCCCCGGGGACTTAGCCAACTTTAGCCTAGAGACAGCCCCTATCACCTCCTCTACCCAAATCGCTGAGTCCAGACTCTCGGAGACTGTTTGCGAGAGGGGGATATATCACAATCGCTCAAATATGGAAGTGGGTCAAGTGCGCCCGCGGGTTGGTCCGCATAGAGACGGCGATAGAAATCACGAAAGGCCTCCACTATCTGGTCATCAGCGGTCTGTTCAGCTCCACCGTGGGTCCTCACGGATTGTATGAGGGACCTCTGTGTCGAGGCTCGTAGCCTGTGTGCCAGCATTTTCCCACACTTATCGCTGCTAAGGTAGAATTTGTGGCGCAGCCGCAGCAGGGCGTGTTCTGCCCTATCGAGATCTAAGTGTTTGAGCATACGTCTGCGATTTTCAAGTTCGCGCCATACCCGCGGCGCTCCGGTACGTTTATGTATCGCCTCTAGTTCTCTCACAGCCCCTTCCAACTCCGCGCGCTTCTCCCTACGCAGAGCATTGTAAGTCGCGGCCACCGCAATAAACTCTCCTCGCGTCACTAATTTCATTGCCTCCCACACCGCAGCAAGAGGAGTAGACCCCACATCATTGTTCTGAAAATATTGTACAATAGTGTCACGTATCCTCTGAACCACATCCTCGGAGTTCAACAAGCTCTCTCGTAGTCGCCAGCCCAGAGGGAACGCTCGCGTATGTTGCGCAGGGAGGAGTACGGAGATGAGGGCATGGTCCGAGAGCGAGCGGGGAGCAATCTCTGATGAATGTACACTAGGCATAAGGGCGGATGAAGCAAGGAAATGGTCCAAGCGTGCGTAAGTTTTATGCGCTGCCGAAAAATATGTGTAATCGCGCTCAGCTGGGTGTTGCTCCCGCCAGACATCATGCATACCACTATCTTCCAGCCAACTCTTCCCTCCCGGGGAAAGCGCCCCCGCCTGATGTGTTCTGTGCCCTGACCTATCTAGCTCCGAGTCCATCACTAGGTTGAGGTCTCCCCCCACCAAGATCGCAGCATCTGGGGAAGCAAGTACCTCGGGTAAGGCCGCTTGCAGGAAAGACTCCTGCTTTTCGTTAGGGGCGTAAAGGGACCCTAAAGTAAGGTGCGATTCCCCCCATTGTAGTCTGATGGCCAAAAGCCTGCCCTTAATTTCGGCCACCGTCGAGATTACCTTACAAGGCCAGTGCGCCCCAATCAGAACCGCCACCCCATTTTTCTTTGATGTCCCGGAGGACCAGAACTGCTGCGGGAATCGCCTATCGCGCATGCGCGCTGTATCTTTGGACAATAGGTGGGTCTCTTGCAGCAGGCAGACATCACTATTGGTGCTATCGAGTAGGGAGAGCACTGCCGCGCGCTTCACAGGGTTATTCAGCCCTCTAACGTTCAGACTAACCACTTTCAGGTCTCTACCCATGTAGTCGCTTAGGAGGGGCAAGCAATGTGTGGGCTACCGGCTGAGGGACCTTTATGCCACCCGCGGGACCGCTAAGTACTCTGGAGCAGACAATCTGTACTAGGAAACTGATGCGGAGACCCCTTAAAAACCCATAAGAAACCCCTACCCCAAAAAAGAACAAACATTCCAACATCAACGAAAAATACATAAACAATATAATCATGACAAAAGTTCGTCACCGTAGTTAAATTCAGGGGGTCGCGACAGAGGTATCATCGAGTCCACAGGGACTCTTTTCTTGCAGTCACTCAGGCGCAGGGGAGAGGGAAACCTCAAACTGCACAATCGTCTCTGTTCCCTCCGGCGCCCCCTTGAGCACATCCCGGGGCCAGCAAGAAAGCCCGTCATGGGGTCGTGGGTCTCCCTGTAACCTGGGACAGCGAGGTGATCACCGCTTCTCGTTCCTGATCACTGGCGGCTCGATCGGGCTTCTGGACCGGGGCGGGCCTGCCAACCCGCTGCCATCCCCATGTGCGGCGGTCGTTTCGCTTAGTCGGTTGCTCCGCTCCCTCTGTAGCCATAGTAGTATCGATGCCCAGGGCCCCCAACGCTTCCTCCAGGGACCGGATTTGCAGCAACTTCCCTGGTGTTTAAATATTATACGGAAGGGGTGACCCCACGAGTAAGGAATATTTTTCTCTCGGAGGTAAGCGGTGACAGGTTTAAATTCTCTCCGTTTCACGAGGGTAGAGGCAGCCAGGTCCTGAAAGAGCGCTGGTTGGTGCCCGCGGAACTGAACTGGCTGTTGTTCACGTGCCCTCCGGAGAATGCGCTCCTTTAGTTGGAAATTGTGCACACACACAAGAATATCAGGAGGAGCGGCTTTTGGACCGCGGGGAGGCCCACCCTATGGACCCGGTCCAGCTGGATGTCTGAGATCTCTTCCTCTCCGAGGATTTGTTGGAATAAGGCGGTGACATAAGCTCGAAGATCGTCCCCTTCCTCCTTCCACGGTATCGCTCTAATTCTCACGTTGTTCCGCCTAGAGCGGTTCTCCAGATCCTCTGTATGGGCCTGGAGATCGAGGTTCTGTTCGCGAAGACGCAGCATGTCTTGTTGCAGATGGTGGAGCTCCTCTTCCCGACCCACATCGTGCTCCTCTAAAGTTGCCACCCTCTCACCTATGTCGTCCACATCTCGGCGAACTTCCTTGAGGTCCGTGGTGAGTTGCGACCTGAGCTCCTGAATGTCCTCCTTGATGGCCGAGAAGAGCTCCACCATGAAAGCTTTGGTCGCTGGGGAATCATCCCCCTCCATCGTAGTGGGTCCCTTCTCGCCCGGTATCAGCGAGTGACCAGGCTGTTTCTGAAGGAGATCCTTTAACGACTTCTCCTTTCGGGCTCTCGCCGCCGCCATAGTGGGCCACCGGGCCGGTATCGAGCCTCGCGTCTATCTCTGCTCCGGGTGTCAAAGCTGATACCTCTCCCGTTGGGGATGCGTGTCACGCAGGTGGTGCTGCCGCTTAGACCCCCTCCGCACTCTTCTTCGTCCCCGCCTATGCTTAGGAGGCCGGACAGGATCCCTCGCACTGACCGGTCCGGGCACCCCTTGTTCAAGCGCTGTGCGCCCGTAAAGCCCCCCCAGCTCCGACGGGACCCGTGTAGGCCTCCGGCCGCACAGCCGCCTCCCTCGCTGCGCCGTCACAGGGTGTCAACCGGGGGGGGTATGTCCTGCGGTCAATCACGGCCCCGCTGCTCGAGGCCGCTGATGGTGCCTCCGGTAGCCTCTGCGTCACTGCTCCACCCGGCCCCCTCCACCTCCGGGCCTCGAGAGATACGCGCGCCGGGCTCCACCAGCCTGACTATGCGGGGGGAGCAGCCCGCCCGAGTGTGTGCACTCTCCCCGCTCTATGGGGTCGTCCCAGTGGCAATCAGCGGCGAGTGTCTAGCCCCTCTCTGCCAAACAGCTAGTCGGGTAGTTCTCTTGCTGTTTCTGGCCCCACTAGAGGCCAACCCCACTGGCGCCGTCCGCCGATCCGCGGACCGACAGGGCCTCCACACTGGCGCCTCTCGACTCTAGGCCGCAGCGCACCGGGTCCGGACACCGCTCTCCACTCCGCAGCTCCAGGCCAGGGCCAAGGGCACTTTTCCCCAGCTCATCCGAGCCCCCAGTCCCGGCTCACCTCACTGCAGTGCCCGGGCCCGCCCACCGGCGGCACCTCTGCAGGAATCCTCGACGGAGTCCCCCTTCGAGCCGGGACCGATCCTCCTCAGCACTGCTCTGGCCTCCGCCCTCCGCTGCCCATCCGCTGTGGCCGCGCTACACCGCCGGCCTCCGCCAGCCGGTCACCGCCCCATCCACCGCCGGATCAGCTCCTCCTGCCTCCGGATGCCGTCTGGTGCTGCAGGACCCCCTTCGGTGCCTGCGCCTTCACCTCGCAGCCGGCCTGCGGTCCCGCAAGGCCGCAATCGCGCCGCTCTGCACTGCGAAACCTGCAGGCCCGGTCACCTCCCAGCGGTCGCGAGGTCGTGCAGCCGCAGCACGGGCGCCAAACTCCATCCACCGGCGTCCGTCAGACCCCCGTACCGCCGCCACAGGAAATCGCGGCTTGAGAGCCCCGGGATGCGGCTCGATGACAATGCGTTTATCAGGCAGCGCCGGAGGGACACAGATCCGTGTCCTACTGCGCCGCCATCTTGGTCACGCCCCGGGGGAGGGCGCCTTTAAACCAATTTATTTGTTCATGGTAGTTTAATGAATTTCTATATCCACATATGGAAAGTATTCCTCTGGTGTTTCATCTTTAATGCAACTGTGAAACAATTTTGTGCGAGGATTCGCAGCCGTGAATGTAACCCAAGAGTAGAATACCTCTGTTCTGAATGCTTTGTGTGCCTCAACCATGAAGGTGACGTCAACACCCATTGCCAGGAGGCGGTATTGTAGTAATTTCATAGTAACTGCAAGTCCGCAATTTTTTGTAATATTTAGTCTAACTGCTTGTTCTTCAATGTCCTCACTTTGTTCGGTCATAGTTAAAAGGAAAAAGGAGTTAAGTAGATGAATTTATGGAGATAGGGTTTAAACAATTTGGGAACATGTTTATCCTACAAGCTTGGATAACCTACAGCCAATACATAGGGTATACCTACTCAGCTGAGGCAGATTTCTCTTCCCACCACGGACGTCTCCGGTTTTGGAAGAGAGTAGGGGGTCTCTGAGAAAAGCACAACTGAGCTACTTAGATGGACCGTTAAATAAGAACCCAACCAATGTTGGCAGCGCCATGTCGTGTAGTTCCCACTAACCCATAGAACCTGCGCATTTGTTGGACAACAAACTTTGGGCGAGGTCCATAGATTGATTTCGGGCACTCCCGCAGAATATGTTGGCCTAGAGACCAGCTAGCTCACAGTGCCACCGTAAGCCTGCCCTTAACCTTACTTGGAGGCAAATGGTTTCTGGAAACCACTGAACAGGACAACCCTGATCCCTTAGAGATCGTGGAAACAGACCAGAAACTTTCACTCAGTCACTCGTGCCTACGTGTACTCCGAGAAATATACAGAATACACAGTGGGATGTTTTCAATATATTTATTGAACCAACATTATTCTTGCATAGAACACATGTGCTGCGATAATCGGTAGACAGAAGCAGATGAAAGTGATTACAAGCACCAAAAGAGTAAATAGTAGATATAGTTCTACCATGGTGCTAAAACAGTGTATATATGCTGGCATATAAACAAGGCAGTAATCAGGCGTACTCCTACTATGCAAACCCTACTCTGAGTTTCTCTAGAGTGTGTGTAGGTGTAAAGCCAAGAATTTTCCCCGAGGGATGATCCAACCCCATTACCTGGTGGGAGAGAATGTACGACCCCGTCTTGGTCACGAACTGGACACCTCTTACGAGATGTCAGTCCGCTGTGTGGTGAAGTCTCAGCATGCAGAGACCCTCGGTGTCAGCTGAAGTGCCTCCTCTACTAATCTATTGGGATGCTCTATATTTATAATAGAAAGCAGCCTTGCGATGTGCGTATAGATTAGTGATGTTATGGATTTGTAAATAGCCCTGTCGCCCGGTGGCTGAAGATAGATCGACATTTGTACATAGTGCGCAGAAGGGCCTTGTACATGATGTTCGAGGCATTGTGATAATGTTGTGCAAAGCTAGATATGTAAACAAAGTAGTTTCAGAGAAACAAATCCTACATTGTCATGCACGCAAATATGTGCAAAAGGTCACGGCAGAGATGTTATTGTGAAAAATAGGACAATGAGTGTGGCCAGCCAAGATGGCGGAGCGGACGTAATCCTCTCCGCTCCGTCGAAAGTCATTTTTTAAAATGTAAGAAGCAATTCAAAAATTGGAATAAAAAGGGCCGCAGCAAAAGTACTTACATCCCAGAAGGTGGTGGCAAGCAAAATCAGGAGTTTCGGGAGGTACGAACCTCCGATGCGGCAGGATGAACGGAGGGCCGAGCTCCAACGTGGAGTGAGCAGCTGGTGCGGCGAAGTGAGCACATTGCCAAGCGGGCAGTGAATGAAGCGCTGGCAGCGGTGAAGAGACGCCGAAGGTCTTGAGGGGGCACTGCCGCACCATACTTGTGAGCGCAAGCACAGGTGGCGCTGCATCGCGGTGTCTCGTTCCCGCCTAGTAGCCCTCATGAGGAGCAGTGAGCGTCCGCAGGAGACGGAGGCCCAGGAGAAGCACACATCGACTTAAACAGAGGATCTAAGGGAAGGTGAGAGGAGGAGTGGCAAGGTCAGGAGGAGTGGCAAGGTCGGGAGCAGCGGCGCGGACAGGGCACTCTTCCCCCTAGCACGGATCTCGGGGGGGGGGGGGGCAGGCCCGGTCCATGGAGGGCTGTAACAGTGGGCTGCCTGACCTTAAAATGGCACCCAACACATAAAAGAATCCCCAAGAAACAAGGCCCTCTCAGGAATGAGAGTCTAAACAGCACAAGGTAGACATTTTTCGGGACCTGGGAAGCTCCACCACTGAATGAGAGGTATACCCCAGTGAGAGGTCCAACGAGCAACTGTAAATGAGCAATAATGGCATGGTAGGCCCTCGCCTGACACCGAGATGGTGACTGAATGAAACACTGAGCAGCATATGAGGGCACAGAAGTAAGGAGCCAACAGGAGCAGCCTGGGGCCTGAACAAGATGCAATAAATTCTGCCTAAAGTTACCTCACTCAGTTCACAAGGGAATGTTGGAGGTCAAAGGAAGGTGGGATAAGCAATCACCCGGGGGATCCACTACACAGAGCGGGGTTGTTGGACGACACACACAGCAACCCGGGAGAGCCAAGATATGACTCCACTTGAGCGGGCCGCCCTACATCAGATCACACATAACCCGTAACTCCTGCCTCTTGATGCCTCTAAAAAAAAAGCAAGGCAACAGGGTCTTCAACTACTCTGCCCCAGCAGAAGCAGACAAACTCACGCAGTAAGGCGGACACCGACCCAATGGCTCTTATGAAAGAGATCTTTTTATCCTCCCTTTAGGACTTTAAAAAGGAGCTATGGGAAGAACTAAAGGGAGATGTGGCCTCCTCTATGCCTGCACTGAAAGCAGATCTCTCAGGAAAAGTAGTGGCCCTACGGAACGATGTGGACTCAGCGGGAAGCAGGATACTGGACTTGGAAACCAAAACAGAGGAATTGGAGCAAACAGCTGAACGCATGAAGGAAACTACGGCTTCCCTCCAGGCACAACTACAGGAGGCTATACTCAAAGGGGAAGACTTGGAAAATAGGTCACGTATGGAAAACATAAGGATCCGGCACTTGGAAGGAGTGGAGGGACCTGACCTAGAAGCCTTCGTACAGGGACTATTTGCTAAACTATTATTGCTTTGCAATCACCTCAGCAATTTTGTTCTACTTCTGTTTACTGCCACACCTTGGATTAACCGGAAGCTATCCACCCGGCACCTCTGGGCATCCCACCCTGGGATCTGGGACCTCTTGTTCTCGTAAAATGTATTTACATGTTTTATCCCAAATGTTTCCACCCCCTCTTGTTAATCCTGTAAAGCGCTCTGATACCCTAACGGGTCAAGTTCGCGCTCAATAAAACACAAATAAATAAATAAATATTAAACGCCCCCACAGCGGACATTAAAATCGACAGGATACACAGAGTGGGGAGAGCGGCACCGGGGGAGAAACAGCGGTCAAGAGACGTTCTTGACAAAATGCACTAATTTAAAACTAAAGAAGCAATCTTACAAGAGGCACGGAAAAGAGAGACAGTGCCCTTTCAGGGAGCCTCCTGTTCTCTATACCAAGATGTGTCCCAGGTCACACTGGCCCGTTGTCAGCAATTCTGCCCAGTTAGAGATAAACTTAGATCTGACAACATCAGATATAGATGGACTTATCCATTCGGGATAGCATTTGAATTCCGGAACAGAAACTACCACTTCACAGAAGAGAAGAGAAAGAGGCGAGGCGGCTATTGGGGCTAACCTCTCCTGAAGAAGGGAACGCTGAGCACGTAACAGACTCAACAGCAGCTCCATCCACGAGTCCAACAGGACCCGGCCCCTGGCTCTCTCAACGATTCCCTAAGCAAAAGAGACGATGAACAGGGCATAACAGACGGAGACAGTATCAGAGGAAGGCAAGTTCCCTATGGGAAGCCCTGACAAGGCAGAACCAGGACTCAAAGTTTTTTGCAAGCCTTCCAGAAACTAAGGACACCCTTGCAACTATGGCCATTCCACTAGCCCAGCGCCGGTTAAGCTGCACCTCTACAAGAGACAATCCAATACCATAGACAATCAAGTCAAGAACTCTCACAGTAAGCTGGGACACTAGGAAGAGATGCGATGTCACTGGTCCGATTCACCCACCATGGACCTGGAGGTTGACTCGTTAAGTCTATCACAGGGACCTGTTGTCCCTGTTTTGTTAAGCTAGGGTTTTTTCCTTTTTTTTGTTTCTTGGTTAACAGGTACTCAGGGTCTACACTACACGATACAAGGGGGTTTCTCAACACTCAACCTGCAGCAGGTAGGATGAAGGGGCTTGGGGGAGGGGGTTGAGACTGTAAAGGAGGGGGTGGCAGGCCAGGACAGTCCCACACGGCTAGCACAGCTTCTAAGGAGAGAGGGTCCCCTACGAGAATGGCTATGACACTCACTACACTCTCATGGAACATAAGGGGTCTTAACACCCCGAATAAGCGACACAAACTCTGGAAATATCTCAATGACCAGCTCTATGACATAGTGGCTTTACAGGAAACACATCTAAAACGATCAGAGGACCATAGGTTGAAACACAAGTCATTCCCCCTGATATACAAGTCGTCGGCCATGACGAAACACAATGGGGTGGCACTATGATTCCACTCCGCTAAAAAATTCCAACCCCAAGATTATACAACAGATAGGAAGGCAAGAACAGTAATGGTGAAGGGGGACTTACGGGGACGATTGTGTACTGTGATAGCCACCTATGCTCCCAACACAAATCAGGGATCACACATTAGCAACTTGTTAACCCTCATAGGGGGCTTTGCGGAGGGAGATACCATCCTCATGGGAGATTTTAACCTTACTTGGCATCCAGACTTGGACAGCACACACCTGCACAGGACGCAAACAGGTACATTTGCCGAAAGCATTAAGCAGTCCTTCCACGATTTAGGCTTGATCGATGCATGGAGAACACAACACCCTCAAGATAAAGACTACACGTTCTTTTCCCACGTACATCGCACATACTCCAGGCTGGATTATATATTCTTAAGTCAAGCTTTGGCCCGAGATATTAGGCATACCGAAATACAACCGATAACCATGTCAGATCACGCACCAGTTCACTTTGCCCTCGATTGGCACCGGCCCATGCCGAAAGGGAAACGGTGGTTCTTTCCTCAAGCATTACTTCGAGATCAGCCCTTGCGAGATGAACTTCGCAGAACCATTAGAGATTACTTTCAGGTTAATAAGGCCCAGGACACAACATCCTCAAGTAATTGGGATGCCTTTAAGGCAGTAATTAGGGGCCAGCGTACAGCACTCAACTCGGCCTATTTAACCCGTTGATTGCGGCGCGAATTCCGCCGCGGTGCGGGTTAAATAATGAGTGGGCGTGTCTGGGACGGCCCCCGGCCGTCCTCCGCACACGCCCACCGTGACGTCGGACGGCCGGGGGCCGTCCGACGCATCGAACGGGTTAAACAAAAGACAAAGGAACGGTTAACCCTCGAAGAATTACGCGCTGCATCGAAGACTCACAGACACCTACACTAGCCCTCCAAAGGAAAGTGATGGCCTTGCGAGGGAAACTAAACGCTATATACACTAACAGGGCGGAGCTAAAAACAGGCTCAAACAGAACACTTATTTACAGGGCAACAAAACAGGATCATACTTGGCCAGGCAACTTAGGATACAGAGGGAGAGGGATTACATAGGAGAGTTGCAGCTACCCTCAGGGGAATGTGCGTCTGCGGATGGGAGAAGGCTCAGGCTATAGGGCAATTTTATGCAAATCTATACACAGCAGAAATATCAGACCCGAGGGCCCACCAGGACTACCTACAAGAGGTACATTTACCACAAGTGAGCCAGACACAAAATTATATTTTGGGTGACTATCACAGAAGAAGAAGTTAAAATGGCAATTACCTCTCTAAAACTACATAAAGCTCCAGGGCCAGATGGCCTCACAGCACACTTCTATAAAACGTATATCCAGGAATTGGTCCCCCACCTGACTACTCTGTTCAACCACATAGCAACATCAGGGAAGGTTACTCCAACCATGGGTGAAGCAGTGATTTCGGTACTCTTAAAACCAGGCAAAGACCCTCAAAATTGCGGTTCCTACCGCCCCATTGCGCTACTGAATCTGGATGCCAAACTTTACTCCAAAATCCTAGCAACGCGATTAAAGAGCTTACTACCCGAGCTCATTCACCCTGATCAGGCTTTAATAAGGAAAGCCAAACGCATGACAACGTGCGAAGGGTAATCCACCTTACCGAGAAGGTCAACAAGAAAAAGGTCCCGACAATCCTACAGGGCTTGGACGCCGAGAAAGTGTTTGATCGTGTGGATTGGCCCTTTTTATTTAGTACCCTCAAGAAATCTGGATTTGGCGATTCCTTCATTAAAATAATCTCTGCAAACTACTCAGCTGCGTCCTCTAGAGTAATGGTTAACAGGGTGAGCTCTGACATCTTCAGACTCAAATGGGAAACGAGACAGGGATATCCTCTGTCCCCTCATTTATTCGCTTTGAGCATAGAGCCACTGGCGGCAAAGATTAGAGCTAACTAAGCCATCAAAGGCACTTATTTTGAGAGGACAGAACATAAGATATCCCTCTTTGCCGATAATATTCTAATGACTCTTTCGGACCCTCAGAACTCCCTTAAAGCATTGCAGGAAGAACTCCCGCTATTAGAACCTATCGCAGGTTTTCGCATTAATTTGACCAAATCTTTCATCATGAACTCGACCCAGACATTGGGAGAAGTGGAACAATTAAGGCCCCTTAGCCCCTTCAAATGGGCCCAAAAGGAGCTCACCTACTTAGGAATCAACTTAACACCCCAATTAACTAACCTATTCTCCGCCAACTTCCCCCCTTGATTACGGGAACTGCAAGGGGACCTAAAGCACTGGGCACCTTTGTATCAATCTTGGATGGGCAGGATTCACGCAATTAAAATGGTAGTCCTACCCAAGTTTCTGCACCTCTTTCAAAGTCTGCCGATCCCCATAGAGAGGGAATACTTTAACTCCCTGCGATCCCTCTTAAGGAGATTCGTATGGCAAAACAAAAAAGCCTGTTTACCCTATAAACTTCTTAGACGGCCGAAGGACGAGGCAGGACTAGCCATGCCTGATTTCCTCTGCTACCACAAAGCATCTCAACTACGGGTCATAACTGAATGGTCACAGAGGGAATCAGACAAACACTGGCTGCATATGGACCGGGCAATAGCAGGCAGGGTCATTTATAGAAAACAAAGGAGGACCGCCCTCACAACACCTATCTCAGCACTCCAACGGGAACAACACTAAAAATGTGGGATGAGGTGGTGAGGGCACCGGAGTGGACCACGTTCCCCTCGCCTTTTACCCCGATACATTTTAACTCCGCCTTTCCCCCGGCTCAACAGCAAGGGCCCTTCGAGGTGTGCCTGATTCTCTCACAGCTCTTCCATAACTGTGATTTAATACCTTTGTAAACTGCAGAAGCGAGTTTGGCTTAACAGATAATGAACACTACCATTACCTACAATTGAGACACTGGGCCCTACAACCAAAGGTGAGAGAGGCGGCAACAAGACACCCGACACGAATTGAACAATTCTTGAAAGGGGCAAGGGGGAGCAGAGGCACAATTTCATTTCTATACTCGCTACTACTACATACTCTACCCTCCCCTAGCCCACGCTACATGTCCTTTTGAGAACAAACACTTGGGCACGAAATACAAGATAGCCAGTGGAGGGCGCTATGGAAAGATATAGTACGACACAACCGCTCTATGCATATGAGAACTGCCCATAATAAATTGCTCTATGACTGGTACCTTTACACCTCTAAGCTTCACAAAATCTTCCCTAACACATCAGAGCTCTGCTGGAGAGGATGCAGGCTACGGGGCTACGGGGGGAGGGGGGGGACTTCCAGCATATATGGTGGGACTGTCCTACGATTCAACCTTTCTGGGCGGAGATTCTGGCCAGCCCAAAGATATGCTCGGGTACCCTCTACCAATTACCCAGAAATATGTCGTTCTGGACCTTCGGAATGTCTCCTTATGTCACCAGACACGAGCAGATCAAGCAGTAAGGATAAGTTACTTACCTCCAATCCTAGTTCTCTTCCTCATCAAAGTGATAAGCACTGAATATTCCCGCCCCTGTGAGGGGACCCCGGAAAACTATAAAAAATTATATATGAAAACATATATATACAGCTATATATATATATATATATATATATATATATATATATACACATACATATATAATTTTTCCACATATCAATGCAGCATTCAATAAGACAAAAAGGCTAATCAATGCACTGACAAACACTGTTTTAGCAACCATATAATATAGAAATATAGACAACAGGAGGAAAAGTATCACTTGAACTCTCTTTAATGAGTAGAATCCAAAAAACTCCATCTGAAAAACAGCAGTCATTATTACCCTATAGGCTGCATTGAACAACACTAGCATAGAAAATGAAAGCAATTGTAAACATAAAAACTGGCACCGTGCCTTTAAGGCAGCCATGACCCCCAGCTTCTGATCATGCCTCAGGGGTGACAGTTAGGTCAGTTGTTCTTTGCGGAGACCCAAGGGTCAGGGCACAAAGATATGATTTAAAGAAAAAAATCTAATTTGCCTGGGGAGGAGGGTGGGTTGCTTATGACTTTGATGAGGATACCCCTGGAAGAGAACTAGGATTACAGGTAAGTAACTTATCCTTCTCTTCCAGGGGATCCTCATCAACAGTCATAAGCACTGAATCGAGTAGCAAGCCCATCCTCCACCTGCAGACAAATGAGAAGTGACCCCAACCAAAGCTATCATAACCGTTTTAGCATTGAAACAAATTTCTCAAGGAAGCTTGGCCTACTTGAGTGTCTGCTCTGGTATCCGAGTCGAGACAATAGTGTCCATACTGGAGGACCTCAGGAGCCATGCTGCCAAGTTCAGCGAGGGAAGGTTGGGGTGAAGAAAGCTCCCGTTCATCTTGGACAGCCGGTTCAGTCTGCACGGCAGCCTCTTGTGTGGACATTCCGATAGGTGTAGGAGGTCCGGGTACCACCACTGTCGTAGTCAGTCTGGAGCAATCAGAATCATTCTCGCCTTGGAGTGGGAGAGCTTTGTTACGACCTTCGGAATAAGAGGAAGAGGGGAAAAAGCATAAACAAAGCCCCATGACCAGTTGATCAAAAGGGCATTCCCTCTCGACCCTGGCCGGTAGAACCTTGATGCGAAGTCGCAGCATTTTTTGTTTGTCTCGTCCGCGAAAAGATCAATGCTTGGACGACCCCACTCTTGAAAAATGCCTTCCACCACTTTGTCGTGTAGACCCATTCTTGTTGATCGTCAAAGTGACGACTGAAGGAATCTCCTTGAGAGTTTTGCTCTCCTGGTAGATGTATCGCTGTGATCGACAGTTTCCTTGCTAGGAGCCAATGCCAGAGGGCTTGAGCCTCCAGGGACAGAGAACGCGATCGAGTCCCTCCCTGTTTGTTTAGATAGTACATGGTGGTCGTATTGTCCATCTGGACTAGTATGGAGCTGGTCTGAATAGACTGTAGAAAAGCCTTGAGGGCTAGATGCACAGCCCTTAGCTCCAGCATATTGATATGGTACGACTGTTCTTTGGCCGGCCACCGGCCTTGAGTCTGGAGGGACCCCATATGCGCTCCCCACCCCTGGAGGGAGGCATCTGTGATTAGCGATTGTGTTGGAGGAGGCTGATGAAAGGGAACTCCCACTAAGAGGTTCACCTGTTGCATCAACCATGGTATGGATGATGTGGCTGCCCTCGACAGATGGATCTTGTCGTTCCATCGAGCAGCCTGTTGATCCCATTTGTCTTCCAGATCCTGCTGTAAAGGACGCATCCTCAGCCTGGCGTTGGAGACGAAAAAGATGCAGGATGCCATCGACCCCAGGAGAGAGGCAACCTGTCAGACTGAAGGAAAGGTAGTGCGAAAGATCAGCTTGCACTTCAAAGTGATAGATGATAAACTCTCCTCCGAAGGAAACACTTTTCCTATTGCAGAGTCTATTGCTGCACCCGGATAGTGGATTCTTTGAGTAGGATGTGGAACTGACTTCTCGAAATTGACATGAAGGCTCAGCCGTTGGCAAAGGGCTAGACATCGTTGGTAGTGTGCCCTCACACACTGGGGAGATGGGCCCATCAGAAGCCAGTTGCCGAGGTAAGGGTAAACAAACATTCCCTGTCGCCTTAGAGCAGCTGCTACTACTGCCAAGCATTTGGTAAACACTCGGGGAGCTGATTTCAACCCGAAGGGTAGAACTCTGAACTGATAGTGCTTGGCTCCCACCAGAAAACGCAGGAACCTCCGGTGACATCAGTTGACTGGGACGTGAAAATATGCATCTTGTAGGTCTATCGAACACATCCAGTCCCCTTGCTGGAGATGAGGATATATTTGATGGAGAGCCAACATGCAAAACTTTTCCTTCCGGATGGATTTGTTGAGAGAGCGCAAATCCAGGATAGGTCTGAATTCTGACTTTTCTTTCTCACTAGAAATTACCTTGAGTATGCTCCTCGACCCTGTTGAGATATAGGAACTTCTTCGATGGCTGATCTTCGTAGGAGATTGGATACTTCCTGCTGCAGTACCTGCAGTTGGTAGCACGCGGTCTTTACTGGAGCGATCTCCGGAGGTTGATGACGGAAACGTAGGGGCCGATTCACAGAACTAATCTGAGACAAAATGAGGTGCTCCCCTTAGTGTTGACTGTAGTGTTGACACCGCAGTCAACACTGAGAGGAGCACAAATTATGCACTGCATGTACCATGATGCAAAGGAGCAAACTTTTCTGTTTTATGAGGTAGTGCCTGGCCATACCCTTTTCCCTGCCCAAACTATTTTTCATGACCTCCTCTACCATTTATCACACATTCCTAATGTTCCTTTTTGTAAAAATTGCATTCCAGCCCATTGATTACACATTATCCGGCCCGAGCCGGAGATTACGGCTCGAGCCGGAGAGTACGGCCCTCGCCGGAGAGTACGGTCCGGGTGCGGCGATTCCGGGGTTAGGTTAGGAGTCGTAAATGATTTCTGTGAATACCAAAAATCGTAAGTGCCTTCTGTGAATACCAGAAGTAGTAAGTTTAGGATTTTGTCTCAGATTAGTTCTGTTAATCGGCCCCCTTAAGAATACCCATTCTGCAGCGTACTTAATACCCATTGATCATTTGTGATGCTGCGACCCTCTTCCAGGTGTTTGACTATACTTCCCCCCACTGGAGTGGGAAACGGCGGTGGGGGGGGAAGAGATTGCTCATTGTTTTGATGGGGCTTTTGCCCCTCTCCCTCTGGGGGTATGATGCCCCTGATAGTGGGTTCTGGCTTGGTGCCTCTGCCACTGAGGGGTTTGAACCCTCTGATGGAAAGGCTGGCGGGCGTATGGTCTGTATCTAAGCCTGAACTCCTTTTTCTTCTTGAGATCTACCGTATTCAAAGTGTCTTGCTCCGATTTCATGCATGCGGAAGAAATAAGTTACTTACCTGTAACTGCAGTTATCCAGTATTGGTATCTTTCATAGATTCACATGCTTGAATCATTCCCCGTCGTCGAAGTGGGAGTCCCACGGTACATATAATAAAGCAGTAAATAGTAAATTCCATAGACTATCATGGAGGTAACCATGCACTCAATAGCCTATCAACCTCCTTTTGTAAAAAGGACCAAACTCAAAACACGACCAATCAGCAACCAGCACCCTCTAGAACCTTCCCAAGAGAGGCTGAATCCCTCAGATTTTCCAGCACAAGTGTAGTTAGTAGTACTGTAATGCCAGAGGAGCCTCTCCTGGGAGGAGGGTGGGTTGCATGTGAATCTATAAAAGATACCAATACTGGATAACTGCAGTTACAGGTAAGTAACTTATTTCTTATCCAGTATTGGGGTATCTTTCATAGATTCAAATGCTTGAATCAGAGTAACCTAAAACAAGTACCCTTAGTGGATGGCGGCTAGTACCAATAGCATATCAAAATGTATTCACAGAAAAGAATGTTCTGTGAAAGCACTGGTGTATATCTATATGCATATAAACGCATGGACATGTAGAATAAACATTTCTAACATAAGCTAAAACATGTATACCATCTTCCATAAACAATTATGGCACATTTTAAAATGTAGGTCATTATATAAAAAACAGAAAAGAAATCCTCTAATTAAAGAGGCTCACCGTACTGAAACAAATGACGTAGCACTGCCTGTCCCACGGCTGCATCAGCACGTTGCGTTGACTTCAGACAGTAATGCTGTGTGAACGTGCGCGTCGTTTTCCACGTTGCAAATCTGCAGATTTTTTCTAGTGGCACCCCTGCGAACATAGCAGCCAATGTAGAGACTGCTCTTGTGGAGTGCGCTCTCACTGGTTTTGTCAAAATCTTGCCTGCCTTGTCGTGGCAAAACTGAATTGTGGCTGCTATCCATCTTGCGATGGTAGTTTTAGAAACAGTGCCCTGACGACCTTGCCCATAGGCTACAACCAGTTGATCTGTTTTACGGATAGACTCAGTCTTTCGTAGGTAGAATTTACGACACCTCTTGATGTATGGAGTGTGTAAAGTTCACTCCGCAGGTGTAGCGGGATCAGGAAAGTAAGTTCTGAGAATGACAGGTTTGTTTAAATGGAACTGTGAAGGAATCTTAGGGATGAATCTGGGATTCGATTCGTCCAGAGGATAACCATTTATTTGAAAGAAGAAAAGGATGTTTTATTGTGAACGCTTGAATTTCACTAACCCTTCTGGTTGATGTTAGGGCGAGTAGAAGACCCACTTTATTCATCAGGTATTTGATGTCAGCCCTATAGATTCGTTCAAAGGGTTGCTTCATCAATTGCGACAGGACTATATTTAAGTGCCACTCAGGAGGTGGAGCCTTAACAGGTGGATAAGTGAGAAACAAGCCTTTCATGAATTGCTGTACAATTCTGGTAGAACAAAGAGACAGACGTTTAGGGGAGCGTCTATATCGAGATATAGCTGCTAGATTAACTCTAATTGAAGAATATACTAGTCCTGATTTTGCCAAGGACAGAAGGTATGGTAGGATTTGCTCTGGAGCAGAGATACACAGATGCACGTTGTTTTGACGGCACCAGAGACAGAATTGCTTACATTTCAGTCTGTAAGTCTTGTAGGTGCTATCCGCACAAGACCTGGCAATAATGTCTTTATACTCCTGTGTAATAGTCAAATCCTTAAATTGAAAGAATTCAGGAGCCACGCATGAAATTAGTGGGGGCTATCAAGATGAGAGGACCACGCTCCGCTTTCCTGTTGCTGAGAACCTTATGTATTAAAGGTATCGGGGGGAAAAGTTAAACAGAGATCCTGGACCATGTGTCGAAAAGTTTTCCTTCATGATCCTAGATGTGGATGACAAGTTGCATAGAATTGGCATTTGCGGGTTTCGTTTGTTGCAAAGAAATCTAGAGCCAGTTTGTCCCAGAACGAGAAGAATATATTTGGTACCGACTTTTATTCGTGGAGGCTGCTTCATTGCATGCTGGTGGTATTGCCCGTGCGAACTAACACCGAAGACTCTGCTATCATTGGCAGGAAAGCTTAGAGACAGTTAGATGGATTTGAGCTCCAGGCGATTGATATGCATGCTCTTTTGGCGCAGCGACCACTTTCCTTGAATTTGTAGGGTCTGTAGATGACCCCCCCAGGTCTCCAGGCAGGCATCCATAGTCATTACGAAGAGAGGTATTTAGGGTAAGAGCGTGAGGTCCTCTAATAGGTGGGAGATCTGGGACCACCAGTCTAGAGTTTTCATCATACATGTGCAAAGATCACCAGGCCCCTGAACGATTCTTTAGATTGAATCTATTGTTTTGTAGCTGCTCCTGTAAGAGTCTAATTTTCAGGTGCGCAAGAGGGATCATATTGATTGCTGAGGACATGATGTCCAGAAGCTAATTGAACCAACGCACTGTTTTTTTTTTAGTTTGAGAGTCAGTTCCTACAGCGTTATTTGCTAGGCTTAGGATAGAAAGTCTTTTGTCTTGGACAGTATCAAGTGTTGCGGCCTAGGAACAGAATCTTCTGAGATGAAGAAGTTGAGGACATTAGATAATTCACAAGGGGACCTAGTTTGTGAAACAACTTTAGGCAAGCTTCTGTGGCCGTGGACGATTAAAATGCCGAGGCAGGGGAATACCTGATGACCCTTCGTCCTGAAAGAAAGCTGCCACAGGGCTATGCAGTAGGTAAAATGAAGCCAAATGGGAGGGCTTTAATGCGTGGGAGGAAATGTGAAGTATGAATCCTGTAAATTTAGAGCTGTCATGTGGTGTCGGAGAGGGTGATCAAGTAACAGTATTGGTTTCAGAAATACTTGTTTAATTTCCAGAGGTCTACGATAGATGGCCAATACTTTATTTTCGTGTCTATGAAGAAAAAACCGAGAATAGAAGCCTGTTTGCTTAAAATGTACTCCTTTCTCTATGGAACCTCTGGTTAGCGTAGCCATCACTCCTTTTAGAAGCAGATGCAGATAAGGGGGGGGGGCACCCTCATTTTGGTGGAG
The DNA here is from genome assembly GCA_963921515.1 of Calotriton arnoldi. Classification (NCBI taxonomy): domain Eukaryota; kingdom Metazoa; phylum Chordata; class Amphibia; order Caudata; family Salamandridae; genus Calotriton; species Calotriton arnoldi. The sequence goes on from CAWUFW010008743.1 coordinate 712,573, forward strand.
TAGTGGGCGGAATCTTGGTGAACTCTAACGTCTGACCATATGTTTTGAGAGCCAGGACTTATTTATCCGAAACTATTTTCCGCCATACGTGACACCATTTTGGAACCGTTTCTCCCACATGATGGCGTAAGCAGCACTAGAACGTTGTCACTGTAGGTAAGCTAGCCTAAGGGCTACTGATAGCATTGTTAAGTCCGATACCTTTGGCATCCTTCTTGATACAGATGAGTATCTCTTTCACAAGTGCCTCAAAAGGGTGTTTCTTTTTAAATTGAACGTGACAAAAAATCTTGCGGTGTCAGAGACATCCTTGAATGCTTGCAAGGTGTAGTCAACGTGCTTGCCAAACAGAACATCGCCATGGTATGGTAAAAATATTAGATATATTTGCACTTCAGGTTCTATATTCAGTGGTCTTGAACCAACATTGGCGTCTAAGGACCACTGGCCCTGCCAGTTGTGAAATAACTATTGAGGCTATATATATAGCGCAATATACATTTACTGATGAGGAGGTTTCAACCCCTGCAGAATCTTTTTCATTTATTTATATATATATTTATTTTTATATTTATTTTTGTAATTTTTGCCCTGTCTTCCGGCAGAAATTCTATGTATGTGGCAATGTTGGACTACATCTCGTGATTATACCAGCCCCATATTGCCAGTGATTGGGCAGCCCGTACAGTAGCACCAGGCATAGTTGAGTACGTCTCCTTGCTGGCAAGGCGGGCTTATACGGGACAGGGTTTTCCATGATTGCAATTCCTCCCGGATAAATCAACAATTGGAATAGGTCTCACAGCTTTTCTATTTAAAATCAGAAGGAGTACAAACCATTTCTTATTTGCTTTTGGAAGTTAGAAGCGTTTGGCTGCACGTTCCTTAAGGGTCTGGAAACCATCAAAAATCATCTGGTGGGGAATCCAGCAGTTGTGGGCCTTCTCCCTTTCATCACCAGATATGAATGGGTCGTTCCTGGGAAGAAAAGTAATTTTTATTTTTTTTTACCTTGGGATCACTCTTTCTTGTGGCAGGAGCATCGGAGTATGCGGACATATCGGGCACAATGTGACCTTGCAGTCTCGGGAAAGTGTTAGTAGTAATCCTGTAACACGCCCTATAGGTCTAGTACTAGAGCGACATAGATCTGACCTATGCTGTGAAGTTGGAGGCGGAGCGAAGTGGTGAATTTGCTCCACATAATGCCTCTCCATATATTGGTTACTGTTGTATACTTACTCATATTAGTCCCCTTAATTTGTGTCATTAAGTTATTCTGGACTATGTGTCTTTTGTACTTGTTGATGACAATGGTGTATTGCCATTGAGATCATAGTTGACTGGGTAGACGTAGAAGACTAGGCTGATGTTGACAATTTTTTATCATCGACGAGGCCATTGTACAGGATGCAATCATAGATGAGGCCATCGTAGACAATCTCATCGTAGACTAGGCTGTCGTAGATATGGTTATTGTAGGTGAGGTTATCGCAGACGAGGCCGTCATCATAGATGACCATCATAAACAACCGCCATAGATGAGGCTGTCATAGACTACCGTCATAGACAATGCCATCGTAGATGAGGCAATCATAGATGAGGCAATCATAGGTGAGGCCATTCGTAGATGAGGCCATTCGTAGATGAGGCCATTCGTGGATAAGGCCGTCATAGACGACCGTCGTAGATGACCATTGTAGATGAGGCTGTTGTCAGGATGAGGCTGTGATAGACAATGCCATTGTAGATGAGGCCATCGTAGATGAGGCCATACGTAGGTGAGACCATCATAGATGAGGCCGTCAAAGACAACCGTCGTAGACGAGGCTGTTGTAGACGGCCATCATAGATAAGGCTGTCGACGACCATCATAAATGATAGTAGACGACCATCGTCGACGACCATCGTAGACGAGGCAGTCGTAGACAACCGTTGTATACGAGGCCGTCGTAGACGACCACCATAGTAGATGAGGCCGTCGTAGACGACCGGCGTAGATGAGGCCGTCGACGACGACCGGTGTAGATGAGGCCGTCGACGACGACCGGTGTAGATGAGGCCGTCGTCGACGACCGTCGTAGATGAGGCCGTCGTCGACAACCATCGTAGACAACCGTCGTAGATGAGGCCATCGTAGACGAGGCCATCGTAGACAAGAGCGTCACAGATGAGGTCAATATTGGTGAGGCAGTAATAGTAGGCATGGAGTTTTGTTATTGACTCCTCATTGTCAGGTTATGAGGATTTCCCTGATGTAGTGTCAGGGATGAATAGGGAGTTGTAGGATCTGCATCTGAGGAAGTTTTTTCCAATTGCCTCTCTCTATGAGAAGTGCCTTATCAAGACTCATGTTAAGTCTTTTTTATGGCTTTCCTGCGCGCCCTCTGGAGACTCTTGGCGCGACCTCTCCCTTTGACCTCTCCAATGAGGTGAAGGAATCCTCACTGTCCTCATCAGAAGTGACAGATTTAAGTTTCTGTAGTCCCAATAATAGCCTCATCTCTCAGAACGTGAGAGTTTTGGAGGAAAATGTTAGACATATTTCGTAGTCTATTACCTTGTTTTCTGCCACTCTGCCATATTACTGACATATTAGTGCCAGGGTCAGAGAAATGAAACATGAAGTATAATCTTGGATGATCCAAAAAGAAGTAATAGCTGAAGAAACTGAGCAGAGCTCAGGGAGACTCCCTTCACACACGACGTGTGGTGAAAATCTGAGGGATTCAGCCTCTCTTGGGAAGGTTCTAGAGGGTGCTGGTTGCTGATTGGTCATGTTTTGAGTTTGGTCCTTTTTACAAAAAGGAGGTTGATAGGCTATTGAGTGCATGGTTACCTCCATGATAGTCTATGGAATTTACTATTTACTGCTTTATTATATGTACCGTGGGACTCCCACTTCTACGACGGGGAATGACTCAAGCATGTGAATCTATGAAAGATACCCCAATACTGGATAATAAGGAAGATCCTGAGAAAGGGAAATTTAGGATCCGTTGCTGAGCCTCGGGCTTTAGTGCAGTAAGCCGAAGCCAGGATGAACGTCTGGCACAGATCCCATGTGCATAAGAATGAGCAGATAGGGTTGCTCCATCAGCTGCAGCACTAATGATTTGATTAGCCACCAAACCTCCTTCTTGCAACACCTCCTCGAAATCTCTGCGATCCTCCTTGGAAGGTTTGTCCTTAAATTTTACTAAAGAGTCCCACAAAGCCTTATCATATCGCCTCAATAGAGATGAGGCGCAGGAAACCTTCAGCATGGGTCTTTTTAGCCGCCGCGATGATCAAAGAGTCTGGAGGTGGATCGGCTCGAAGGAATAGTGGATCCTCTTCTGGAGGCCTGTAGTCTTTCAAGAGCTGGTGAGGTCTTGATAGTTGCTGGATGAGGAACACGTCCATAACAGGCTGCAGAGCCCCGGTACCAGAGGCAACAAAGGTCTAGCCGCTGATCTGTAGTGTAATGTCTCAAAAATCACAGAGGATGAAGTTTGGGGGGTAGGCATATCAATGCTCAATTTTGTTGCCCCCCCCCCGGCCAATACATTTTGGAAGGTACTGACATCATCCGCTGGAGAGACTCTCGAAGGGGGACTGTGTTAGGGTCGGAGAATAGTCCCTTTTTGAAGACTGAGTCGAAGAAGGCGAACGTGTCTGTGATCTGCGTCTTCTCCGATGCCCACGAGATGTAGACCTCCTTCTTGAGGAAGTTGAGCAAGTTGTACCACTCCTTGAGGGAGTGGTAGGGGAGAGATCTACTGCCTGAACCAGACGAGCCAGTAGTGACTTATGTAGGGGACTGGAGTAGTCCTGTGGTTCCCGTACCTGCCCCTTTGTGGATTTCTGCCAGTGATGCAGTGGGAACATCCACCTAGGAGAGAGATGCAGAGATGGTGATTTTTGCCTCCTTGTTTCCTCTTGTGTAGGGGCCTGTCTCCTGTGGACGTGGATGTTCAGGAGATGACGGTGAGCTGCTCGATGTCGATAGGATAACCTCCGGTGACCTCGAGGTTGACGCCGCCGTGAGTCTTGACCTTGACCGGACAGAATGATGGGTCGACGTCGACTGGTGCAAGTGTCTCGACGTCGAACGTGGAGTCGCCGTCTCTTGGGTCACCAAAGGTGATTGAACTCTCGATGTCGGGAGAGAAGGAACCGACGGAGAGTGGTGCACCGGCTGTGTTATAGCCTTCGACGTCGATCTCCACGGCGTATGCCTGGACGTCGATCGAACAGATACTGACGGAGACCGATGTCTCGACATCGGGCGATGCGTTGCTGAAGGCGAACGTCTACTGGAAGTTGACCGACATCGCTTCGGTGTGGATCTGGGCCTCGATGTCGACCGTCACCCGGTTGTCGTCAAAGGAGGGGAGCGCCTCGACATCGAGGGCCTATGAGAAGACACCAATGGAGTCCTGTGTCTCGACGTCGAGCGTCTATGTGAGGATGCCGATGGAGTCCTGTGCCTCAGCGTCGACCGCCTATGCGAAGACGTCGACGGCGTCCAGTGCCTCGACGTCAAACGTCTATGTGATGCCGCTGACGGAGTCCTGTGCTTCGACGTCAAACGTTGAGGCAACGCCGACGGAGACCGAATCCTCGACGTTGAATGTCGCCCAGTTGATGTCAAGGAGGAGGAGTGAGACTCAGGTAGGCAGAGTATACACACTGAGTGTGTATCAGTCTAGGCCTTCTTTTTGCCGAAGGAGGGACAAGGGTCAAAAAGAGAAGCCGTTTTGTGACAGAAAAAAACTAAGTTTCTGTCAGAAAAGTTAGTACCTCACTCTACAAGGTGAAAAACGTCGAGTGAAAGGTAAAAAAAATCACTAATAAAAGTGAAAATGATTGACAAAGTCAAAATTTGTCAAAGCTGAAAACTCCAGGGTCCTGACTGAAGGAGCTGGAAAGAACAACTGACCTAACTGTCATGATGGGAAGCTGGGGGTCATGGCTGCCTTAAAGGCACGGTGCCAGTTTACAAATGCTTTCATTTTCTACGCTAGTGTTGTTCAATGCAGCTTATAGGCTAATAATGACTGCTCTTTTGCAGATGGAGGTTTTTGGATTCTACTCATTAAAGAGAGTTCAAGTGATGCTTTTCCTCCCGTTGTCTATATTTCTATATTATATGGTTGCTAAAACAGTGTTCGTCAGTGCATTGATTAGCCTTTTTGTCTTATTGAAGGCTGCATTGATATGTGGAAAAATGATATATGTATATATATATATATATATATATATATATATATATATATATATATATATATATATATAGAGCTGCATATATATATTTTCATATATAATTCTTTATAGTTTTCTGGGGTCCCCGCGCATGGGAAGGAATATTCAGTGCTTATGACTATTGATGAGGATCCCCTGGAAGAGAATTTGGCTAAGCCTGGGAGCGGCTAAGCTGACACTTGCAGCATCATGGAAGAAAAACAGAGGTGCCTACTCCATCACAATGTCACGCAAAACTCTGGCATGCCATCACAATGGAGAGAATGAGTTCCATCTTTTTGAATGAGTTTAAGAACTTTGAATACGTCTGGGGCCCACTAGTTTCCTACTTGTCAAAGGGTCTCCCATTTATCGCTTGCCTCACCAAGACCAGAGCATTACACCTATTCCAGATATGAGGTGACACATCACTATGGGTAAACCCCATCAATAGCGTTGCTCTAGATACCACTCGTGAGTACACCACTGTCTTTCTTTTCCTTTTTTTCTTTCTTTTCCTTTTTGAGTTTATTTTGGAATTAAGGGGGGGGGCGAGGGGAGGGAAGGATGGGAAGTAAAAGTGAGGCTTCTAATGGGAGTTATACAAGTTGACATCGTTGCTACCGGGAGTAGGTTGAAATCGAAATGTGGCATCCTGTGACATTATGACTAATGCTGTAGCTATGAGTAGATTCTCAACAAAATTCAGGGGACACAGTTGAGATGTTGCATGTCTCCCAACATTAAATTGTATGTTGTTTTATTTTTTATAAATGACAATAAAAAAAATTCTTGACAAAAATAGGACAACGCAAGAAATGAGCCGCTTCGCTACATGGGCCTAACCCGGACACATAACAGTGGGCCTCTACCACGAAAGTAACATCTCCCCCTGTAAGATGAAGCTGTTGTTGTTGTAACATTTTTGTTACTGCATGCCTGCAATTAAGTGGAATAACCACTGGTACTTGCGCCACATTTAATGAATGGAATTCAAAGAAGGAAAAAACTATAGGGGGTGATCCTTTTAAAGGTTCAAGCTTGAACAACCTATAGACAAAAAAAGGGGTTCCCTATTTAGCCGAGTAGGAATAATCCCTAAAACCACAGTCGTCTCCACTTAAAGTGCCTAGGGGCTTTGGGCATATGCAGAAACTGCTCAGGAGACCCATTAAATAAGTACGTGACCTAGAATGTTGGTGGTGCCATGTCATACGTTTCCTACAAATCAAGTAGGACTGTATCTGGACAACAAAAGTTATAATATGGAGACTGAGTCCACTCATATCATCAGAGTATGTTGACCCAATTCCTAGCTAGCTCACAGCTTCCATTTGGATCCATATCCTTACCGGGTATCGGATGGTATCTGCAACTTCAGAACGTGGCCACTCTATTTCCCCAAGGAAATCGTGGAAACAGATCTACCGTTTCATTATTACTTAAGCATACCCAAAGGGAGACACAAGAAATATACAAATTGGTGTTTCAAACATTTATTGAAGCAATTGTATGCTTGTGTAAAAAAAAATGAGTTGTAATTGTTAGCAGGAGGAAACAAAGCTTTGTTACCAGGATTAGAAGAATGGTGAAGAAGATGAACAGTTTAACCATTGTAACAGCAATATGTGATTATGAATATATGATTATGCATATACTTATACTCCTATCTAATACTACCTACACTAACAAGAGCATAGTGAGAGTACCCTCTGCCATATCTCTTGGGACAACCAAACTCCTAATACCTGTGTATGATCTATCAGGAAGCCAGTCTGGTGTGGAATAGGCTGCACTGATTTGCAGGACAGATATTGGAGTCAGCAGGGCTGCATCTAAGTCACAGGCAAAGAGTTTGAAGATAATTCATAGAAGTGCTCCTCCAACACATTAAGCTCAGAGGTGGTTTATTTAATAAAAGCACTGTTGCGATCTCACTGTATCAGATGCGTAGAGCTGATGCGATTGTCTTGCAACTCAGAGCTGTCTCCAACTGGACAATCAAAGAGAAAGGCATTGTGTGCAACGCTCTTAGCCTTGGACGGAGTCTACTAGGCAACTTGATAATATGCCTACTAAGGTATGCACTGCATGTAGAACGATTTATAAGTATGCTATCATATACGTGCAAAGCATGTAGAAAGTCACAGTTTAGAAAAAGATGTAAAGTTTAAAAGTGTAACTTAAATGGCAACTTTGTTTGGGCAGAGTTGAACCTTGAAACAGGAGAGGGGTCTGCCACTGGTGCAATTGGGGTCTAGCAGCCTCCACTGCAGATCTTTGAATGTCTCTTCCCACACATGGATAAAATCAAAAACGTTCCTTTGGTGCCGAGATCAATGAGACTTCAGATCATAATGTGTAACCTGCACGCCACCTGGCGTGGTCCATAATGAAGATGCAGGAGGCCAAGCAGCGAGGAACCCTCAGAATCACTCACTGAGGCCTAGGTCAAGGTCTGAAATATCATAGCCAGAATTCTTGGACTTGCTGAGGTGGAGGGAGTCTCTAAAGAGTACTGTGTCCAGGATAGCTATAATGAAGAGGGGCCTCTGTGAAGGTGTGACTTCGGCACGTTGATGGAAAACCCCAACGATGTCAACAAGTTGGCCATTGTCTGCAGGTGGTTCATTACTGTAAAGCAGAGAACTGAAAGTGCTTGTGACCTACCTGAAACCGCAGGTAGCGCCTGTCGGACTGCAGAATGAGAATGTGAAAATAGGAGTCCTGCCAGTCCAATGCCACAATTCAGTCCCTGGTAGACAAAGTTGCTGACTGGATGAAGACGAACTGTCTCAAATTTAACACAGACAAGACAAATGTCCTGATCTTTGGGAAGAACACCTCACCAGGAGACTACAGCTGATGGCCAGCTGAACTAGAAAACCAACCCCGACTACACATGCCAAAACCTTGTGATACAGCAAACTCATCACAAATGCCCATGTCATCACAGTTACAGCTTCCTGCTTCCACACCTGGAAGATGGTGAGGAAACGCTTCAACTGGCTCCCGACCAGCACCTGCAAAACTGTCACATGGTCCCTCATCACAAGCAAGTTGGACTATCGGAACACCCTCTACGCCAGGATCAGTAAAGAACTCCCCAGAGGACTGCAAACCATTCAACACTTGGCAGCTAGAATCACACTCAACCTCCCACGCCGCACACATCACACAGCACCTGAAGGAGCTCCACTGTCTCCCTACAGACAAGCTAGCATAGTTCTAACCCCTCACTTATACCTTCAAACAACTACTCAACACTGGTCTTGCCTACCTGAATAGATGCATCTTCTTTCACAAACCATTCAGACACCTTTGCTCAGCCAAACTCCTACTTGCACACATCTCACGCATAAGCAGAACACAGTCCAGTAGTTGGGCCTTAGTCTACATTACTCTTAGGGCATGGCATGACCTGCTGGAACACATCAGAGTCTCCTGCTCAATTCTTGAGTCCCAAAAGAAACTGAAGACCTGGCTTTTCGAATAGTCCTTCCCGCCCTAGGTGGGTAGGACCCAATGCAGAGCCACACCACCACCTACTGATGCATTAGGGAATTGCTCAGAAAATCTACCAGATCCAGTCTGGTGCCGGAGGGTATTCACAAAGTGATGAATCTGCAGTTAGAAGTATCCATCAGAAGGCAAGTTTGGCAAACAACACTTCCTCAACATAAGACGTGTCTATTATTTTTGTTTGCACTTCAGAAACTAAAGGATGTTTCCTTAAGTCATCTCTGCCTTCTAAAGACATCCGCCCCAACAAGTTCACAGAATCCAGTAGAAGCAATGTCAATCTCTGTATCTGTGATCACAGATAAAGTCTCTCTCCTGCCTGTAGAATGCTAAAACAGTACACATATGCCTATGTCTTCCCAGAATAGGCAGGAAATTGGATGCCTTTGCGTAGTAGCAAATACAAAAAGAACAAATGATGGACGAAATGCAGAACAATGTCAAACACTCACCCCAACTACAGAGATCTAGGCCAAAATCCATCGCTGGTTTTGTTCACTGCACCATTCCAGTTTGGACTCAGCCATATGCAAATCAGTCTTGACCCTGCTCCCCATGGGAACAGTCCGGCTAGAACTGCCAGGTCAGGTTCTCCCAGACTGGATACAAGCATCCTAGGACCGGTTTCAGGGTATCACCCCTCATCAGCCAGGATAGCTTGACTCCGGTGGCATGGCGAGTATGGACCCACATCTGGGCATACCCGTCCCACTAAGGGCGACAAATGACAAAGTAACAAATCTTGGACAGAGTGCTGAACAATGTCAAACACTCACCCTCAGTACAGAGATCTGGGCCTAAATCCATCGTTTGTTTGCTCACCATCCCCATTCCAGTTTGGACCCAGGCATATGCAAAATCAGTCTTGACCCATCTCTCCATGGAGATCTCTGTACTGGGGACGAATGTTTCACATTGTTCAGCATTCAGCCCATCAATTGTTCGGTTTACATTTACTGTAGTAGCAGCCATTGTAAAGATCCTCCTTCCCACAATATTCAGTCTCCTACCCTCCCGATCTGAGTTCCGATACTTGACATTTAGTTGAGTTTCGAGACAGTAAGAAGGCCCAACGGGACCTTCTTCATTAGAGAACTCTGTCCACAGTAAATGTCGTGGTGGTAATGGGGAAATCTTACTGAATGGTGTGCTTTCAGGTAGCAGAGCCACACGAATACCTTCACCTGATATTGATATTACCTTGTCCATAATCGATGTTATTTTTAATCATGCCATTGATGACAAAAAACTTTTGTCTAAGGTGTTGTCGGTGTGATGGTCATCGATGGAATGTTCAACAACTGAGTTACCGTTGGTGGTGTAGTCGTTTTAGTTGTCGACGTTTAAGCTGTCATCCATAGAGTATCTTCAACATGTTTCAACAAAAATGTCTCTGTATACAGTGTCTTTAACTTTGATTTAGACTATCATGGGACAGTGCCTTCAGTGATAAAGTAGAAGGCTCAGACCTTAGTCTTTCAGGTCCCAACAATACATCTTTATATGAACGTCTAAGACATCTGATGCAGGGCTTTCATGTACTTGAGGTGTCAATTCAGCCCATCTGTGCATGTTTTAATTGGAACTCCTTCTGGGGAGTATTTAGATAAGTTGTTATCAGAATTAACTCATTTCCGAGCTTTGTTTGAAAGATTTTTGAGCTTTGTTTGAAGTTTTTCAAGTATACTCCTGTTCATCCTTGTCCCTGATATCTTGTGACCATAGAGATAATCTGCCCCCTCTCCCCTTCAGAGTTTTTGTTCACAAGGTAGGACAGATTTTGCAGTCCGATGTCTTATGTTTGGGATAAAGGCAAAAAATGAATTCATTTTTGGGGTCATCAGAATGCAGCCTTAATTTCACACAGAAGCAACAAGGTCTACAGAAACCTTTTTTTAGGAATATCTGACATACTGCAGTCAGGAAAAACACCAAAACATGTCACAGATAGATGTTGATTGAAGCAAAGGTAAATCTGTAGTGAAAAAGAAAACAAGTTACTTACCTGTAACTTCAGTTATCCAGTATTGGTATCTTTCATAGATTCACATGCCTGAATCATTCCCCGTCGTCGAGATGGGAGCCCCACGGTAAAATACAAAAGTAGTGCCATAGAGAGTAATTAGGCCTACAGGGCCCCAGGCCCAACATTAGTAGCTTATCTGCGTCCTTATATGAAAAGGACCAAAGAACGAATTCCAACCAATCAGCCACCAGCACCCTCTAGAACATTCCCAGTAGAGGCAAGTTCTCCTCAGATTTTCCGAGCACAAGTGAGAAGACATAACTCACAGAGAACTAGCCCACGGGGAGGAGGGTGGGTGCATGCATGTGAATCTATGAAAGATACCAATACTGGATAACTGAAGTTACAGGTAAGTAACTTGTTTTCTTATCCAGTATTGGGGTATCTTTCATAGATTCACATGCCTGAATCAGAGTAGCAAGCAGTACTATTAGTGTACTGTCGTTTGCGGATGGTGGGAGACATGTAGTTATAAACTCCCAGTATGTTTTAGAGGCTGTAAACATAGGTATGACCCATAATCATCCTATAAAATGTTTAATAGATGTAGATAAACACTCAACATTTGTATTAAGAATTAAAATACATATTTATATATATATATCAATTAATGTCAGATGATTAAAGAGAGGAAAAAATTAATAGTATCTTAACCGTCAATGAACATATAATGAGAAGAAAGTCTGACCTTATTGAAACAGGTGACGTAATACAGCTTGACCAACCGCTGCATCTTCCTTCTGTGCAGATTGGAGGCAGTAATGCTTTGTAAACGTGTGGACATTCTTCCATGTCGCAGCACGGCATATTTTCTCCAATGGAACACCAGCAAATAGCGCAGTGGATGCCGCAACAGTTCTAGTAGAATGCGCCTTTGCTTTCACTGATAAGGGTTTATTAGCCTTCTCGTGACAGAAACCTATGGCAGATGCCACCCATCTGGCTACTGTGGCTTTAGTCACTGAATTTCCCAATGTTCCTTGGCCATAAGCAACTAACAGTTGATTTGACTTTCTAATAGGTTTTGTTTTCTGAAGGTAAAATTTTAAGCATCTTTTCACATCCAAAGAATGCAAGGCCCTCTCAGCAGGGCTTGTTGGATTCGGAAAGAAAGTTTGTAGTAACACAGGCTCATTCAAATGAAATTGCGTTGGTACTTTTGGAATGAATCTTGGATTGGTTCGAAGGGATACGTAATTTTGCGTAAAATGCAAGAAAGGCTCCTTGATAGTAAAAGCTTGGATCTCGCTGACTCTCCTTGCTGAGGTCAGAGCAAGTAAAAGGGCCACCTTCCAAGTAAGAAATTTAAGCTCTGACTTATGAATTGGTTCGAAAGGACTTCTCATTAACTGAGCAAGGACCACATTGAGTTCCCACTCTGGTGGAGGTGCGTGAACTGGAGGAAAGGTACGAAAAAGCCCCTTTAAAAACTGCTTGATGAGAGAAGAGGAGCATAACGATGGAGTGTGTGGGGACCTTCTGTACTTGGAGATCGCCGCCAAATTAACTTTAACCGATGAAAAGGCCAGGCCAGACTTGGCTAATGAGAGTAAATAAGGTAAGATTTGCTCAGCCGGTGCCTGCAACGGATGAATTTCATTGACTTCGCACCAACAGCAGAACCTTTTCCACTTGAGACGGTAAGTCTTAAGAGTGCTTGTTGCACGAGAATTAGTCAAAATGTCACGACAGTCCTGTGATATTGTAAGATCTTTGAATTCTAGGAAGTCAGGAGCCATGCGTGCAAATGCAGGGCTTTGGGATCTGGATGAATTACCTGGCCCTTGTTCTGTGATAACATTGTCGATGTTGGGAGAAGTCGAATTGGATCTTCCTTCGATAATAGGAGGAGCTCCTGGAACCAGTATTGTCTGGGCCAGCGAGGTGCGATCAGGATTAGGTGGCAGCCCTCTAACTTCATCTTGCTGATGACCTTGGGAAGTAATGGAATGGGGGGGAAAGCGTAAGCATAGATCCCGGACCATCTCATCGAAAGGGCATTTCCCCTTGACTCCGGTTGAGGGAACCTGCTGGCGTAAAACCGGCATTTTCTGTTTTCTCGTGTTGCAAATAAGTCCAGAGTTGGTTTGCCCCATAACTGAAATATTCTGTCCGCTTGAGATTGCTCCAACTCCCACTCGTGGCAGCCCAATTGAGATCTGCTCAGCGTGTCTGCCAGGGTATTGTGAAGGCCTTTGACATGTTCTGCCCTGAGAGATATTCCGTGCAATGTTGTCCATTCCCACAACTCTTGTGCTTTTTGGGACAGAGAGACAGACTTTGTTCCTCCTTGTTTGTTTACATAGTACATACTGGTGGTGTTGTCTGTTCGAACTAGAACTGAGGAACCTGCAATCCTTGGAAGGAAGGCTTGCAGAGACAGGAAAATGGATTGCAATTCCAAGACGTTGATATGCTGCAACCTCTGTATCTGAGACCATCTCCCTGTGATCTGTAAATCTTGTAGATGGCCACCCCATCCGTCCATGGATGCATCTGTTGTTAAAACAAAATCCGGGATGTTTTGCAAAAATGAAAGGCCTTGAGCCAGATTGCTCTTCTGAGACCACCATTTTAGAGTGTTCACCATTCGTGGCGTGATCCGTATAACATCCTCGAATGAGCCCAATGCCTGTTGCCATTGCTTTTGCAATTCCTCCTGTAGAGGTCTCATTTTTAGTCGAGCTAAAGGAATTAAATTGATCGCTGAGGAACACATTCCCAAGAGAGATTTCAATACTCGAACTGAAAGTGACTTTTTTCTTGCGACCTTGAAAGCTAACTCTTGAAGGCGCATCTGACGTTCCTGAGACAAGAATGCCTTGCATTGGGCGGTGTCCAAGACAGCTCCTAGAAACAAAATATTCTGAGCTGGAAGTAGTTGCGATTTGTCTTTGTTTAGTGTGAGTCCCAGAGAAGCGAACAGCTGGAGACAACCTGACGTGGCGACATTGGACTCCTGTAACGATTGAGCCTTGATCAACCAATCGTCGAGGTATGGAAAAACTTGAATCCCTCGAGATCGTAGCTCCGCTGCAACTGGTGCTAAACATTTGGTGAATATTCTCGGTGCTGACTTTAGGCCAAAAGGGAGCACCTTGAACTGGTAGTGGATGCCAGCCACTGTGAACCGTAGATATTTCCGATGTCTTGGATGGATGGGAATATGGAAATATGCGTCTTCCATGTCTAAAGAAGTCATGTAATCCCCTTCGTTGAGGCATCCTAGAATATCTGCAAGGGTAACCATCCGGAACGTTTGTTTCTTGAGGAACTTGTTGAGCTTGCGAAGGTCCAGAATTGGACGCCGTTCGCCCGATTTCTTTCTGATCAAGAAAAAACGAGAGTAGAAACCTTTCCCTTTCTGTTCCGATAGTACCTCTTCTATAGCCTCCTTGAGGAGCATGATCAAGACCTCCTTGCGGAGTAAGTGAAGACGAGGGGGACCCCTGGGCGGAGTGACAGGTGGTTTTTCGATGAATTCCAATGTATGACCTTTGGCGATTAGATCCAGCACCCAGCGGTCTGATGTTATCCTGTACCACTGTTGTGCGTACAGAGAAATTTTCGCACCCACGGGTAAGGGGGGGTATTGGCTGGCATCCTGGTAGGCTCATTGCTTTCTGGTTGAATCTCTGCCTTGTTGTTGCGAGCATTTGCGGCCGCCTTGCCGAGAGAAACCAGCTGTAGAGGATTGTCGATATGAGGTCTGACCATAGGGTTGGCGATAGTGTGACTGGTATTGTCTGTATTGTTGATTTGATTGGTATCCTCCTCGGTAAGAGGAGAAACCTCTGGCACCTCTAAAGGGAGCACGTCTGTACGGCAGCGCTCCCAGGGATTTAGCTGTGTCCGTATCATTCTTGATCGATAATAAGGCGTCATCTATGTGTTTCCCAAATAACGAGTCGCCGTCAAAAGCCATATCCAGGATCTTCGTCTGGACTTCTGGTCTAAAGGTAGTGGCCTTGAGCCACCCTTGTCGTCTTAGAACCGCTGCCCCAGCCAATTGCCTGAAGCTAGTGTTGGCAATGTCCAGAGCACAGTCGATTGTCTCGGAGGCAGCTCTTTCGCCCTCTAGCAAAGTTTTCCTAACTTCTCCTCTCTGGTCTTCTGGAATAAGATCTATAAATGCCGCCATATCTGACCACATTTGACGGTCATATCTGCCTACTATTGCCAAGGCATTGGCCGCTCGAACCGTCGCTGCAGCCATAGAAGAGAACTTCTTTCCCATCAAATCCATCCGACGACCCTCTTTGTCAGGAGGAGTGGTTATTGGCGTTGTGGGATTCTTTGACTGCCTTTGCGCGGCTTGAGAAATGACGGAGTCCGGCCTTGGATGGCCTATCAGACAAGATGGGCTGTCTTCTGGGGCACGGTATTTTTCTCTATTCGAGGCAGTACAGCCGGAATAGAAGCAGGAGTCTTCATGATTTTTAAACCATCCTGCCAAATGTAGTCAAGGATGGGAATAGACCGGACAATCCGTTTGGTATCCTCTTTAAAATCATGCAGAAAGCAATCTGACTGCTTAACTGTAATGGGCAACTGGAATCTTGTTGCTGCCCGCTGCATTAAATTATGGAATCCTCCAATATCCTCCGGTGGAGAATCCGATGGCAAATGAGGAGGCAGAGATGGCGTTGGTATTATGTAATCATCCCAGGGATCCGGGTCTGTATTATCCAGTAACTCACCCTCTTCTACATCTCCCTCCGATGATGTATCCTCTTGCTGATTCGGAGGAGGTGAAACCGGTACTTGTACAGGTGTACTGGGTACAGTTGGTACAGAAGGTGGAACCACTACCTGCTGTGGTATCTCAGCCGGAGGTTGCTGAGGAGGAAACCTTTGGCGATAATCGGCCAACATAGCCTGCAAATCCTGCACAAGCTGGGGAGGAAAGTGCGCCATTTCGGGATGACGATGTTCTTGCCTTTGTTGAAACTGGTACGTGTGACATGGAGGCAAATATTGTTCGTGATAATATTGACCTTCCAAGTATTCTTCCTCGTCATCCTGGCATTTAATATTAAGCTCAGACATACTATGAGCGTCTCCATAAGGATCATCATCCTCCTCATCCTCATAGTCATTTTCTTCTGTAAAGCGCTCCAAAAGATGTGATGGCATCAGAGGGCTCATTTTAGTATAGTCCGTGGATCCTCTAGTTGACAGAGGCGTCGACGACATAGCTGGCACCACTGACAAATTCTTAGTTGACAGCGTTGCTGTCAATGTAATTCCTGTCGTCGACGATGAAATGGTCGTCGACGGTGGTCTCGTCGACGGAGTCGACTGTGTTCTCATCGACGAGTTCGTTGTCGACGGTGGTATCGTAGACGGGTTCGTCGTCGTCGACGGTGGTATCGTCGACGGGCTCGTCGTCGACGGTGGTTACGTCGTCGACGGTAGTCTCGTCGACGGGCTCGACGGTGTAGTCGTTGATGGCTTGGTCGTCGACGGTCCAGTCGTCGACGACGTCGTTGTCGACGATGGTTTTAGCTTTGACTTTTTTGGGCGTCGAAGCGTCGTCGACGGCCGTCGTCGTCGACTTCTCTGAGAAAATGATTTTTGTAGTAAAAGTTGGTGAAGCAATGGCAGTATTCATTATCGTCGCCGTAGATGATGGGGCAGAGGATGTGACAGAAATAGTTGACGATGCAGAGACAGACACAGTTGACACTGGATCTTTATGCTTTGTACTCACTGTGCGCTCAGACTGTGAGGCAGGCTGTGGAGATGATGATGGTTCAGAAGAGGGCTTCAAACTCCTTTCTTTTTGAACAGGCTTGTCATGGGAAGTTTTGGCATGTTTTCTTCCCTCACCTGAGGAACGCTCCTGCGACCTAGCCCTTTTGCTTGAAGTAGAAGCTCTGTCTTCCTCTTCATTTTCTTTGGAAGATTTAAGCCACAGCAATAATCTTGCCTCCCTGTCCCTAAGAGTCTTACTAGGGAAGGTACGGCAAATTTTACAGTCTTTTGCCTCATGCTTTGGGTAGAGGCAATAAAGACAATCTTTATGTAAATCATTCACATGGACCCTCTTCTTTGAGCAGGTCCTGCAGGGACGGAACAGGCCTTTCTTGTCAGACATGACTAAAAGGACAGCTGAAGAGAAAAAACTGAGTAGCACTCAGGGAGACTCCCTTCCACACGACGTGCGGTGAAAATCTGAGGAGAACTTGCCTCTACTGGGAGTGTTCTAGAGGGTGCTGGTGGCTGATTGGTTGGAATTCGTTCTTTGGTCCTTTTCATATAAGGACGCAGATAGGCTACTAATGTTGGGCCTGGGGCCCTGTAGGCCTATTTACTCTCTATGGCACTACTTTTGTATTTTACCGTGGGGCTCCCATTTCGACGACGGGGAATGATTCAGGCATGTGAATCTATGAAAGATACCCCAATACTGGATAACTGAAATAATGCTCTTTATGAGAGAACAAAACTGAATAGAACAAAACTGAGTAGCACTCTGGGAGACTCATTTTACACAATGTGCAGTAAGAAATTGGAGTTATGGTGTCCCCCAGGCAAAGGGGTGTTAACCGAACGGTCTCCTGGTTGGTTGAAATTTGGTTTTCCAAATAATCTGAGCAGGTTAACAATATGGTAGCTTTATGGTTTTAAATGACTAATAAACTAAATCGTATGGTTATGGTAACTTTAAGTTTTTCCATACTAGAATAAGCATTGCACTGCTTATTATAGTTTATTGTGAGACTTTCGGTTCGACGACAGGGAAGATTAAAGCATGCAAATCTTTGAAAGATCCGATGCAGGTTATCGCTATCGCCACTGTTCAATATATTAATATGCATTTATGAGTAAACATACTCAAAGAAAAGGAATATTCATTAAATTAAGACTAAATACTATAATACATATAATTAATGTAACAACATACATATATAAAATATGTAAAATCTTATCAGCGAAGATGCAATGTAAAAGTAATGTAACCACTGAACAACATAAAAGGAGCAGTGGGAAACCTATATGTGAGATCCTTTAACGTGTAAGCTAGAACATTAAATTTCTGTCCGTCACCAGCCTGATGGGTGAACACTTTAAGCGAGTACAACAGTTTTCCTTACAGAAGACGAATGGCCGTTGGTCTGGTGGTTGCTACTCCTCAATGCGTAAAAATTAGGATGACGAAAAGGAACTCCTAGTAAGTAGTGCAGAATACAAGATTTCATGATATACGACTTCCACAGGAGAGTGATGTAATGCAAGGCATTCTTGAGCAATCAACCAAAACATATGTAATGCAGCCCTCAGTTCAGAACATCTCTGGCCTGAACATTTACTCCAGCCCTCTTCCGCCACCAACTCTCCCTAACCATGTGGTAAACATGTCCTTTACAGTACCTCTAGGACCGACCTCGAAGCCAAAGGCTGTAGGTAGCTCCAATAGTTGATCGGAGGATTAGAAGTGCTATCGTCCCTTTTCTCAGAGTCTGTATGTAAAATTTCATTTTCACCTACGGATAAAAGAAAATCCTTAAATTATATAATGGTAAGAAACTAATTGAGCTTGATGTTAGTGTGTCTGGAGTTATCGCCTTAAGATACTGCACCTGACCAACCTGCAACTTGCTGCTTCACAATCTCAACTCTTGGCACTTTGGCAGGGATCAAAGGTGTGCCATCTTGGAAACGGGGCCTTTCTCGAACAATTTGCTCCTTCAGCTCTGACTCCTGCAATCTCCTGAGGGCTACCTGGGCAGCCATCACCCGCCGACGCTCTCTAGGTTGGAGAGAGGCAGTTAGCACCAGAGTCAGATTGGAATCACAAATGGGCCAGGAAAGAACCCATCCCTGCCTCTTCCCAAACAAGTGGCCCAAATTTGTGGATCGTCATTCGTGACCATTCACAAAACTATGCGTATTTAAAAGTTGTGAAATTCATCTTGACATCCACAATTTAAATATAAATGCATTAGAAACGGAGGGAAAAGTTGTTTTTCTTCTAGTCGTTTTTACGTCACCTCTGAATTTCAGGCCGAAGGCCACAAGCACAGGGGGTTTAGCTGCTCGCGGGGGTTCCACAAGAAAGTGATGAGAGGCCAGGCCAGGCCATGTGCAGGAGGTTGGCCATTCAAAGGGCCTAGCCAGATGTCATCAATGATGTCATTTAACATGTCATAAGCAATGTAATATGTGAGGGCATCGGCAGTACATGGTGGGTGCAAGTTATAGTTAGCTCAGTAAACTATAACTGGTGAATTAGTGTTTTGTTTTTAAACATTCATTTTTATCTTATTTCAACATCTAAGTATAAAGTCACATTAATCTCTGCTTTTTTTCCAGTGAATTTCTAAGGTTTTACTACCATACCCAACTATAACAGATGTCACCTTACACTGCGATTTCAGTGAAGAAAGTAAACAAATTACTTACCTTCGGTAATGCTCTTTCTGGTAGAGACTATCTAGCCCCAGATTCTGCACCTTTTGAATATTCCGCTGGTGTGAGACGATCTGAAAACCTTTCAGAAATACCTCTGTGCACCTGTAGGTAGTGCTGTGGAGCACTACATGAACGCTGTTCCACTCCAGAAATGACATGCAGTGCCTACATAGGCGCCACTCCTGCACGCTAACAGTTATCAGCTGTCCCCTCCCTCAGACGCTGAGCCCCAATAGTAAGTTAGTTGTGTACAGATTCCTAGACTTGGGACCTTATTAGAGGATAGAGTCCAATCACAGAACAAGGAGGATGGCAGGGTCATTGAGGAATCTGTGGTTATACAGAGTATCTACCAGAAAGAGCGTTCCCGAAGATAAGCAACTTGGTCTTCTGATAGAGACTTCTAGCCGCAGATTCCTCACTTTTTGAATAGATACCAAAGGAATACTTATTTGGAGGTGGGTCTATGAATGGAGTCAAACAAGAAAGTCCTGCAGGATTGAGCATGTAAAATGCCCCTCTCTGAGAACCAGACTGTCCAGTGCTTTGTGAATATATGTAGGGATGCTGACATAGTCACTTGTCAAATGTTCAAGAAGGGACTCAGCATGCCAATGCAGAGGAAGCAGCTTTGGCGCCGGTAGAATGAGCACGCAATTCCTCCGGAAGCAGCTTTTTGGGCGATGCATAGCAGATATTAATTTAAAGCACGATCCAGTGGGAGATGGTTCTCTTCTGCACAGCCTTGAATTTTTTTCCTCTATAGAACCACACTGAGCAGATCGCCCACCCAGGGATCTCTGTAATGTGAGATGTAAAAGTTACGCGTTCTTTTGAGGTCCAAGTGATGGAGTCTCTCAACCTCTCTAGAGGGTGAGCCGGACCACAACGTTGGTAAGGTGTTGTCTTGATCAACATGGAATGGCATCACAACTTACGAAAGAATGATGCCCGTGTCCGTAGAACCAGCTTTTCTAGGAAGAAGGTAGTATACAGAAGGTTGGCACAGAGAGCCTGAAGCCCGCTTAAACGCCATGGCGATCTTAAGGTGATGAGGAACACCATCTTCTGGGTGAGGAGCCGCAAGGGACAGCGGTGAAAAGGTTCAAAAGGGGTGCATATCAGATATGCGAGGACTAAGTTAAAGTCCCACTGAGGAGAGGGAGGAAACAAATGTTGTAAACCTTTCAAAAAGTGCATAACATTTTGAGACTGAAACAATTAGGGCTGACCAGGTAACCATACAAAGGCCAAAAGGTACCCTTTATCTGTGTCCAGAGCAAAGCCTTGCTGGGCTAGGGACAAAACAAACAACAAACATCAGATAACTTTGCCTGGAGGGGTTCTATCTGCCTTTCACTGCACCAGGTCACAAATTTGTCCCGCCAAACATATACAGTTTTGGTTGAGGGAAGCCTGCCTGTCAAGATGACATCAACCACCTCCAGAGGAAGGACAAAGGTGATCAGCTGTCAGCGCTCAACCTTAAAGCATGAAGGTGGAGAGGGTGAAGACACATGTACAGAACCCTGCCCTGCTGTTGCAACAGCAGATCCTCCTGGAGGGACAGCCTGATCAGAGGACAGATGCTCAGGCTCAGGAGTTCAGAATACAATACTCTCCATGCCCAATCTGGGACCACACGGATGACTTGGGCCCAGTCGTTCTAATCTTCTTGAGAACTTGGGGCAGGAGTGGTAACGGCAGAAAGGCATACATGAGTCCCAAGTTCCACTCAAGGCAGAACACGTCACCAAGCAAAAGATACCCTGGAAACTTTAACACGCAGAGTGCAGACACTGCGTGTTCTCAGCAGTGATGAACAGAACAGGATAAGGTTCTCCCCATTCGCAGAAGTGACCTTGCGCCACCTCCAAATTTTACTGCCACTCGTGATCTGCTAGGCCCCGACAGCTGAGCTAGTCTGACCTGGTTTTCAGAGAGCCTACCAGGTGGTTCACCACCAGCAGAATTCCTTGGTGGTCCAGACATTTACAGAGGCGCAGAGTCTCCTGGCATAGGGTCCATGATCCCACCCTGTATGTTGCAGTACCATGTCAGTGGTGTCTTACGTGAGCACCTGTACAACCCTCTCCTTGATGGACGGAAGGAGGGCTTCCAATGCTAGGCGGATGGCCATCTGCTGCAGGAGGTGATAGGGGGGTGGGCCTCCACAGGAGACCAGAGTCCTTTGATCTCCACCTCTTCCAGATGGCCACCCCAACCCTGAAGAACTGAATCGGTCACAACTGTCAGCTCTGGGTGAGGACTAGCTAGGGGTCTGCCACTGACCCAGTCATGGTCCAGTAACCAACACAGGAGATCTTCCACAGTCTCCTCTGAGATCTGGACATGGTCGGAGAGGTCCTCTTGATATTGGGCCCACTGAGACTCCAGATCAACAGAGCCTGAATATGTCACCTGGTGTGCATGACCAGCAGGTTTGCAGGAAGCCATCAGTCTCAATCAATTAATCAAGGGATTTGTAAAGTGAGCAGCTACTCAAGAGTATCCTGGCAATAGCAGACTAGTTGACCACAAGTACCAAAGCCAGCTTACAGGTAAGCCAATAGAAACAACCAGGTTTTAGGTTTGCGTTTGAAAGAGTGCTCATCTTTTATTGCCCATAGGTTAAAGGGGAGGGCATTCTATGCAGTGGCAGCAAGAAAGGAGAAACGGGTGCCATCCCATCTTACTGGTTGACATGGAGTAGCCTACTGTCCAAATACCGAGGGTCTACCTGACAGAAGGCACTATGAACCAGTGTGAGGCCTTTGAACCATATTCTTTCTTTGATTGACAGCCAATGAAGCTCATTAAGGTGTTGACGAATCTGAGCACCTCACAGTTTTTAATAAGGGCCATGCAGCATCATTCTGAACCAACTGAAGTCTCTTCAGCTGGTATGCCGGAAGACCTCAACAGAAAGAGTTGGCATAATCGAGTCAAGAGGTGATGAGGGCATGCAGAATCGTCTTCTGAGGCTGTATCGTAAGTAAGTACTGAACTTTCTTTATAGACTTTAAAAGTACAAACAGGAGTAACCCACCGCAGCCACCTGGGGGGGTGAAGGGAAGTTTGATCATCAATCTTCACCCCTAAATTTCACACTATAGTAGCAGGGGCTGGACACGACTGGGCCAGCATTCACTATCCCGAGTAGGGGGAGGTGTGCCAAATAGCAAGATCTCTATTTTGCTACCATTACACTGTAAATTACTGAGGCGCATCCAAAGAAAAACCACAATCAAACAGGTCTTAAATCTACAGAAGGCATTCAGCAAGTTCTTATCCAGAGTAAGAAGAATCTGAGTATCATCGGCATAAGACACAATCTGGACGCAGCGATAGATAGATATTAAACAGCATCAGGCTGAAGACAGAACCCTGAGGGACACCAAGACTTAATAGTTTAGGATCAGAAGCAAATGCCAAATCAATTTGCTCCGGTCAGACATAAAGGTGCAAATCCAAGCCAACCCGGATCCACTCATGACTACATTTTCCAGTCGTTGCAAGAGAATGTGGTGAGACACCATATCAAAAGCTGCGGCTAAATCAAGAAATAACAACACGACCTTTTTCTCTTGGTCTAGCCAGTTTGATGGTGTCCGTAACCTCCACTAAGGTGGACTCCATACTAAAGCGGGGGCGAAAAACCTGAATGAGATGGGTCCAGCAGCTGGCCTTGTTCGAAGTAGTTAGACAATTGACGATTGATAAGCTTCTCCAACATCTTAAAGAAGGCAGGCAGTAAATACATAGGTCTGAAATTTGTCAGAATAGATTTATCTGCATAATGCTTCTTCAGTAAGTGAATCAGTTTGGCTTGTTTCCAACATCTTGCTACAGTAGCCGAATGAACGGAACTATTTAGAAGGTTAAGGATAGGATTGGTGGCCGTAAGACCAACAGTAAGAATGTGAGGTGAACATGGGTCATCTGGTGAGCCAGACTCGCATGCTTTCACAGCCTGTTCAGACTCCTCCTTGTAAATGTAAGCAAACTCTGGCAGAGAACAAAAGGTGGTCTTAAATGGGATCACTACCGTGTCTCTCATCCGACTAGTATCTGGGAAGCTATCTGGTGCTGTGATGTTAAGTGTTTCCACAATGCCATTAATTTTACTGTCAAAAAAATCAGGTAACTGTTCACACAGATTGGGAGCTGTCTCAGTAGCCTCAGAGTCGACTTCACTGAAATCCAGGACCACGGCTAAACGTTTTGGGTGCATAGTCTGAATGCCCTCAACTCTCATTTGTCAGGAAGAGGTATGAAATCGAATCATACAAATGATAGGGATCATCTGCGAAAAAGTCAGGTGTGACATCCGCACATTGATAGTGAACCCCAAAGATAACGTTGTCTAGAGGTGGTTGACAACTGCTTGGGGCGAGCCTGCATTCAACAGCCAGTCGTTGAAGTAGGGGAAGACTGGAATCCTTGACTTTCAAAAGGTGCGCTGCTACCACCATCATTTTCATGGAGACCCGAGGGGCACTGGTGAGACCAAAGGGGAACACCGTGAACTGGAAATGCTCCTGTCCTATCACGGGCAGCAGGTAGCGTCTATGGGAATGCAGGACAGGTATATGGAAATGGGCATCCTGCAGGTCCAACACCACCATCTGTCACATGGCTGGGTTAGGCCCAGGGAGAAACGCTGCCATTTTACATACACACATTTCTTACGTTGCATTCTTTTCTACACATCGCCTTTTGACACACATTTGCTTGCATGACTGAACGATATGGTTCTTAGAAACCACATTTACTTACATTTTCACTTAATCGAAACATTATCACGAAACCTTTTCACTGTTCTTATATTGTTAATCACTTTCATTTGCTTCTGTCTATTAATAATTGCATCGCATATATTTTACACAAGAATCACAAATGTTCAATACATTTTAAAAACACGTCTTTGTGTATTTCTTGTGTATCTCTCTGGATATGCATGAGTGACTGAGCGAAAAGGTTCTAGATCTGTTATCACAATTCCCTGGGAAGTCAGGATTATCATGTTCTGAGGTTGCCCTATCCATGTGCAACCCTTTTAGGTTTAGGGGTACTTATGGTAGCACTGTGAGCTAGCAGGATTATAGGCCAACATATCCTGAGGGGGTGCATGGAATCAGTCTGGCACCATCCCAACGTTTATGTTGTCCAACAAACGCACAGTGCGACAGGCACTGACTTTAAACAGAGGTGGAAGTAGAAGCCGTACAACACATCAGTCTCCAGGGTCGAGGGCAGACAAGACCTAGTTTAACGTGAGCATCTTTAATTTTTCCTTCTAAAATAGGACGAAGGCCTCTGCCCTTTAGCATTAGAAAGTAGCGGGAATACCAACAACAACCTACTTCTGGCTTATGCACCTTCTCAATAGCTTCTTTGGCCAAAAGGACTTGCACTTCCTGCCGTAAAATGGGACAGATAGTTCTCCATCAGTAGTTGGTGGGATAGCAGATGGTATGGTATGGAAAGGCAAGGTATACCCCCTCCAAATAATTTGCACAACCCACCTGTTCGATGTTATTGCCTGCCAACCTGGCAAGAGCTGTTGGATCTTGCCTTCCACTGGGTGGCTGTGCTCCACTAATGGCACCTAAAAGGGTTTTAGCAGATGGGGCAGTGGGGGCAGTTGACTGGGCGGTCCACTGACCCTGACCGCAGGGGTCAGTGGGCACCATGGCCTCGACCGTAAAACTGCTGGGCAGCTTGTTGAGGATGGATTGGCTGACAGTGCAGGCTGCCTCGGCCAAAGCTGCGGAGGAAGCAATAGGGCTGATGAGGCTGGCGAGGTAGATAAGCCCAGGGAACATGCTGTGACTTTACTCTCCTTGTACCGCTCCAGAGCAGAATTTGCCTTGTTCTCAAACAGGCCACTTCTGCCAAACAGCATATCTATAAGGGACGATTGGACATCGCCTCAAAACCCGGTTGGCAGCAGCCAAGCATGGTGGTAAATTGCTACACTAGTGTCAATGGACCCCCTCGAAGGAATCTGTGGTGTCCAAGCCACAACGTATTGAGAACTTGCATCACGACTGTCCTGTATAGCTTGGGCGAGGAGAGGTAGGAGATCTTCAGGAACACCTGGATCGAATCCCTGAGGCAGTGGGGATAGCGTCCCAGGAAGCAGCCGGCATTCATCGATCTTAGAGCCAAGCTGGTAGATTAAAAGGACTTCCTTTCCAAATGTCTCCACCTGTTTTGACTACCTATCAGGAGGAGTAGTTGGAAATGCATTTGGGTTTGTCATGCTTGTAGATGACTGCACCAACAAGCTTTCAGGGAACGGGTGCAGAGATAAAAATTCAGGTACACCTGGGACAGGGCAGTGTGCAATCTGGCGGTAGACTGGAGGGCCAGAGCAAGGTTTGTCCCATGCCTCCAACAAGGTATCCGTAAATGCCTCACTGAAAGGCAAAAGGGGATCGGTGGATGTTTGCCCTGACTGGAGGACTTCTGTTAGGACACTGGTCTTGACCTCCAAAGTGGGAACCTGGAGGATAAGGACTTCGCCGCCTGCCACATCACCATGGCATAAGAAGCACTCTCTTCAGTGTCAAGACTAGGGGTGAGAGGAGGCCTGACTCAGGGGAGGTATCAATACCACTAGCTTTTTGTAGGACATCATACTAATTCCCTTTGTGGTGTGGCTGACCAATTTCATCACCCACATACTAATCATTGTACGAATCCAAGGCAACAGGGAAGGCAGGGTATATGTTCTCTCTTGTGGAGGCGGCAGATCGAGTGGAGGCAGTGGTGCCTCGCCTGCGGCCAGGTAGGGCCTCAGGCAAGGTCAAACTGGCGCTGACTCAGAGTATTATAGGTATCTCATTTTCCAATGTCGATGGAGTCAGCAGTGGCATCAAAGTTCCGGGAACTGGTGTGGACCGTAGTACCAGAGGTTTAGTCAGGATTGGAGCCTGAGGCAGCTCGGTGTTGGTCTCAGAGGGTCCAACTGGCACCAAGGGCGAACATACCAGCAGTATTCTAGATGGAGGACCTCTCGGCTCCATGGGGACCGAAGGAGGGCCAGAGAGAGTCAGCAAGGATCCAAAGAGTAGGGGGATGGCCTTGTGGAACACTTTGATCTGTTTCAGATTAGCGGGCGACCCCAGAAACTCTGGTTGTGCCGATGTTGCAGAATAGTTGTTGATCAACATGTTATGGTGCCGTAGCTTTTCAAGAGAATGTGATAGGCGGAATGGGGATGAGTCCTGGTTAGATTGCTTGTGCTTTTTCTTGGACTTACCTAACAACTTTGATCGAGACAAAGACCAACATCTGGGACAACTCCTGCATCTTCTGGATTGGGAACAAGCTTTTTAACTTGCAGTCTTGTCGTCAGTGCTTGTAGATGTAAAGTTTCTTCTCACAGTCACGTATGACCTTCAGGTTCTTTGCCACGCAGTCACTGCAGGCCTTAGAGTTATGACTAGACCACAGGAAGTTCTGATGAGGATCTGTCACAGACATTTGTTTGCAACAGTCCTTACAGGGTTTAAAACCTGAAGTTTTACAAGGTGATATTTCCCTTGCACACTGAAAACTTTAGAAGAGGTTAGGGTTTAAGACAAAAGAGAGCTCCAGATCTGTGAGTGGTGGTGTGGAGAGAAAGAAACTGAGGTCAGCGTGCCAGAGTGGTGCATATATAGACTATGCACATCATTTCTGGAGCCAAACAGTGTAAATGCAGAGCCGCAGAGTGCCACCTACCGGTGCACAGAGGTACTTTTGAAACATTTCCGGATCCAGTCTGATGCCTGAGGAATATTCAAATGGTGAGGAAGGATAAGTTACTTACCTGTAATCCTAGTTCTCTTCCAGTGGTATACTCCTCAAAGTCATTAGCACAGAATAGCCCACCCTTGCGCGGGGACCCTGGAGCATATAAAAAATACACATGTATTAATAATAATATATATATATTAATGCATGTTTAACCAAATCTCAGGACTAGTCCTGTGAAAAACATACTATATATATATATATTGGCGTTATGAAGCTGTCAGCACAATTAGACTTGGAACCTATGGCCTTGATTTTGTCCATATGAGCTATTGCATATTTTGCACATGAGTCAAGTTTACAATAAGCAATTTGCACAATCTGTCAGCAGGAGTTTTTATAGTATGCAATTTTAGTTGGTATTAATACTTGGTATTACAAATTATATGCATCGATTTAAATGTTCAATTTTTCCTGTTTTTACAATGTGGTATTGAATATTTATTGTTTTAACATGTAATAATTACTTTTTCAATTCAATGGTTTTTATTCTTGAAACCACATTGATTTTGACATTTTTTCAGCAATTGTACTCTTTGTGTAGTATGTTTTCTATGTCCAGCTAGACCTACAAAACCGGTATGACCGGATAGGGACCTAGCTGGGGTGTAGACTTTCCACTCAAATGTGAGCTTGAAAATCTTGAGGAAGGAAAGCTTTCCTTTCTTGAGTCCCCTCACTCACCAGGGTTTCCCCATGGTGACATGCTTCATCATAGGGGCCATCTCAACCCGCTGCGGGCTGAGGCGTGCTACGACTTGCGATGAGACGTAGGAGCACTAATCGTGAGGAGCTATGTGTAGTGCAGTGATGTGGTGGAGTGGAGTTAATTAAAAAGTACCTAACTAGTGGGCAGAAGAAACTTTATTCAGGCTCCTAGTCGGTCTATTAAAAATTGGGGTTAGTCTCTAGTGAACCTAACCGAATAAGTTAGGGGTCCCTAGTAGACGTCAACATGTTTCGAGCAATATGCGGTCTCGAGGAGAGTTTTGCTAGGTCTACTGACCGAGAGGTTATCACACAAAGTTCCAGTTGGAACCCTCTCACCCCGGTTGAGACCATGAGGCACATTGTTGCTTAAAATACAATACTACGGGACTATTATGTACCCATACTACGTGACAATTTTGTACCGTATGTATTATTAACAATTGCCTTATTTTGCAGCATTTCGTTGTTTTTTCACGTATATCACTGTAGGTCACTTTGGAGTGGTACACACAGGGCGGGACCCTGTGTTGTCCTGAAGAAGAGCTGTGGGGAAGCTCGAAACATGTTGACGTCTACTAGGGACCCCTAACTTATTCGGTTAGGTTCACTAGAGACTAACCCCAATTTTTAATAGACCGACTAGGAGCCTGAATAAAGTTTCTTCTGCCCACTAGTTAGGTACTTTTAATTAACTCCACTCCACCACATCACTGCACTACACATAGCTCCTCACGATTAGTGCTCCTACGTCTCATCGCAAGTCGTAGCACTCCTCAGCCCGCAGCGGGTTGAGATGGCCCCTATGATGAAGCATGTCACCATGGGGAAACCCTGGTGAGTGAGGGGACTCAAGAAAGGAAAGCTTTCCTTCCTCAAGATTTTCAAGCTCACATTTGAGTGGAAAGTCTAAACCCCAGCTAGGTCCCTATCCGGTCATACCGGTTTTGTAGGTCTACTATTGCATTAGGAGGGTGGACCTAGCTTCGTCCCTCTTTCTCCCCCTTTTTCTGTTTTGTTCTATGTCCAGCTGCCATGTGACTAGGTTTCAAATTTTACTCAGGTGCTATGTGTCTGTTTAGCATTTTTTTGATCACTTTCACTATTTATTGACTCACTAGGCTGTAGCGCGTTATGTGAACAAGACAGAGTTTTCTCTGTCGAAACGCGTCATGCTGAGGCACTGGCCAGGATTGACTGGTTGCTGGAGTTATGAGGACTAAATAAAGCACTTTATCCACCAACTCTCGTCCTTCGAGTGGTCCGTACCTGCCTGTGTGCCGTGGAGGAGTGGTGCCATTCAGGAATGGTCTTCGTGTCAATTTAGCTGGAGTAATGCTGTCTCCGGCTTACGGACCCTCTCTTTGTTTTTGGGCATTCCGGTGTGCAGCCGCCATCGCGTATGCGAGTTACTTCTAACCCGGAAGGAGTTTTGATCTGGTTTGCCCCCCGTCAGTGGATCATCTGTAATAGAGCAGCAGCGTACACGGAGGAGGAACGTCGGCGTACACGGAGGAGGAACGTCAGCGTTTCAGGAGTCGGAGGACACACTGTAGCCGTCTATGATTTCTCCGGTAAGCGGTTCTGCTTTTTCACGTTTATAATCCACATACGTGACGGGTAAAGAGATTGGGACTGATTCTACAAGATACTACAATATTGCAACAGTATCTTAGTGCTCTATATCACCTCGGTATTATACCGGCAACCATGGCTGCAGCAGATGCGCTACGGGACCGTGAAGCAGTGGCGGACGCCCTGTTTGAAAATTTACCTGAGGTCACAGATGACCCAGGCAGCAGTAAAATGATTTCAAAGACTAACAATAATGACCTAAAAAGCTTACTTAAACAATTAGAAAAATTACAAAAAAATGAATTAACAAAATGGTGGGGAAAAAAATCCTTGGAGAAATACAGGGAGGTTAACCGTGTGCCCAGAGGCTTGAGAGTTATGATCCAACTTTTGAAAATCCACATCCTGCTGTTAGCCGAATGGGCAACTAATAACCTACAGGCTTCAATGAACATGGTCCTGATACTCATCAAGTACGCTGAAATCGATAGGGACAGCATCATCAAAGAAATTGACAAAACTTTATTGGATTTAGACAATTTAAATAAACACAATGAAGTTAAAAAGGGCCGTGAAGAAATTGATGAACGCCTTAAAAGTTTGAAGATGGGATCAAGGAACGTAAGGTTTTCAAATTTGCCCGTGATAAGAAGGATTATGAGGCGGGTAGGATTTTTACGTTTTCTAAGAAATTTGACGGACAATGTATCTGTCCCACACCGACACATCAATCAACCCATTGATTCAGTTTCAATAAGTTCAGATGCTAGTTCTCTTTCTAGTCTATATGATTCAGACAATTTGAGTGAACCAGGTACTACTCTATCCTCCGCCACTATCACGTCGCGTACTCCTGCGGAGGAATTGAATTTTTTAAGGGAGGCCCGGCGACAAACCCTGCGACCGAGACATCCTCAACAAAAGCAGGGGGAAGGAGAACAGAGTCCCGGAGGCAGAGGCGGAGGATTCAGAGGCAACACCAAAAGCAGAGGCGGAAGGAACAAGAAATGGTAAATCCTATCAAACCTCTTGACAACACTGTAATTAATCTCTCTTCTACAACATTAACAACTGCAGAAACTCAATTACTTTCATTGGGATTGACTTTTTGCCCAGAGAGCAATTTCAACTATACTCAGTCTCGTATCGATATCTATAAATTTATTAGAAAATTGAAACTAATAAAATTCTTTCAGCTGAAAAACTGTTCAAATGCAACGAATGAGACTGTTGGGAATATCAGTTCTAATTTGCAAGCATCAGATTCTGCAATGTTGAAAACTCTACATGGCTTAGGAACCAATACTGATATAGATCCTCGCCCTAACCAAAAATTCTTATGGACACCGGCATTTTTTCTGGGAGTCCAGCGGCGAGTCCATTTTGTCCTCCTTCGACTTTTGTGCCCATTATGCCTAAGGATGCTATTGACATTTTTTATGATATGGTGACAGAAGATTTAAAAAAACTTAACAGAACAATCAAAAGCAGACACTATAGGATGAGGCATGTTGAATTGCAATATTATAATTTAATTCAAAAATTGAAAATGAAGAAAGATCTTATTATCAACAAAGCAGATAAGGGAGGCAATGTTGTAATTTGGCCTAGAGATATGTATATGTCTGAAGCTATGAATCATCTTAATGATCCCAATTGTTATAAGTTGGCAGCGTTTGCAGACCTTAACAAAATCAAAGATTTGGTCTTTAAAGAACTATTTCAATGGAAGAGAGAAGGCCTTATCAGTAAGAGTGAGTTTCTCTTCCTCAAAAAAGACCATCCTATCACACCTATATTGTATTTTATCCCCAAAGTCCACAAGCAAACTGTTCCCGTTCCAGGCAGACCAATAATTTCTGCACAAAGAAGTTTATTGGAACCTATTTCTAAGTTTGTTGATTATTTTTTACAGGAACACGTGTCCAATTTACCATCTTTTATAAAGGACACTGGGGATTTTCTAAGGAAATTGAATAATGTTCATTGGGAGAGTGATTATTTACTTGTAGTAATGGATATAACTTCTTTATACACAGGTATCCATCATAATGATGGCATTAATGCAGTTTCCCATTATCTAGGACATTGTGACATCAGATATTTGGAACATAACAAAATGTTAATAGCTATGATTAAGATTTGTCTTTCCAGTAATTTTTTTCTTTTTAACAAACAGGTTTATCAGCAGTTGCGAGGGTTGGCGATGGGGGCATGCTTTTCCCCCAGTTACGCATGTCTCCATGTAGGCTGGTGGGAGGAGCATGTCCTCAGGGGTGAGCACAGGGATCTGTTTGATGGACATGTTTGCCATTGGTGGCGTTATATTGATGATGTGTGTTTTATCTGGAAAGGTTCACACACAGCTGCACTCAATTTTATTGACTTCATCAACACCAACAGACTCAATCTCAATTTCGCAGCCACTATCAGCCCGACCAATGTTGAGTTCTTAGATGTTTCAGTTTATGTCGAAGACAATGCAGTACACACTAAATTACATAGGAAAGATACAGCTGGGAACTCGGTTCTTCATGCAACCAGTTCCCACCCTAGACATCTGATCCGCAGTATCCCGTATGGGGAATTTCTGCGGATTCGCCGTATCTGTAGTAATGAAACAGATTTAGAAGTCTGCCAAAATGAAGCACTACAAAGATTTCTTTTACGTGGCTACAAATTACAAGATCTAAATCAGGCACGTATAAAAGCTAATGCTCTATCGCGTGAGAGTTGTCTTGGCATTTTTAATCCAGTAACTGAAACCACGGACAATGCTATTAACCCTGTTGGTAATAATATGCAAGGAGTAAGATTAATTACTACATACTCTAAACAACACAAAAAGATTAGACAGGTTGTGCAGAGAAATTGGCCCATTATCCAAACTGACCTTACACTCTCTCAAATTTTACATACTGCACCAGCTCTCACATTTCGGAAGTCATCAGCTATGAGAGACAGCTTAGTGAGAAACAGCCCTGAAATTATGGTTTCTAGCACTTGGCTACCGGCTAGAAGTGGGTTTTTTAAATGCAACTCCTGCCGGGCGTGCAAATTTGGGACCAGCACTAAAGATTATATGACCGCTTTCAGCAATACCCCTGTTACTATACAAGGGTATTACACGTGCCGTACTGACTTTGCGGTTTATGTGCTACGTTGTACGTGCGGGTTGAAGTATGTTGGTAGCACCAAGCTCCAGGTCTATAGCCGCATACTTCAACATTTGAGAGCTGTAGTTAATTCAGATCCTAATTACCCCGTAGCCAGACATCTAAAAGCAGTACATAACAACAATTTGAAGGATTTAGATTATTTTGTGATTGGGGCTGTGTCCAAATCTATTCGGGGAGGCAATAGAGAGCGTCAGTTAAGACAACTTGAAAGTAAGTTCATCCTCGAACTCGACACTAGAATGCCGAATGGGCTCAACATGGGGGAAGACTTACACAATTTCTTGTAATTGAATATTAGTTTTTGAACGTTCAGATTTTTAACTCCATATCTGCAGTTAACATATTATACTGTCTCTTTAATACGGTTTTAGAGTAATTTTAGGCCATTTATTCCTTCTGTTTAGTTAGATGTGGCATTTTTTTGTTTTTTTCTTTATTGACTATTCCCTTATACAGAGGATATTATCTTGACTTTGAAATCATAGTCTGGGATTGTTATAGGGCACTGGCCCATTATATCTGATTTCTATATTTGAATTTAACATCTCAGGGCTCCCCCGGGGCTCCGGGGGTTATGTTCCGCTACAATTAATTTTAGTAATTTAGAGTTTTTACACACAAGCACATTTGCACTTTACACTTGTTTGCACTTTGGCGTTATGAGGCTGTCAGCACAATTAGACTTGGAACCTATGGCCTTGATTTTGTCCATATGAGCTATTGCATATTTTGCACACGAGTCAAGTTTACAATAAGCAATTTGCACAATCTGTCAACAGGAGTTTTTATAGTATGCAATTTTAGTTGGTATTAATACTTGGTATTACAAATTATATGCATCTATTTAAATGTTCCATTTTTCCTGTTTTTACAATGTGGTATTGAATATTTATTGTTTTAACATGTAATAATTACTTTTTCAATTTAATGGTTTTTATTCTTGAAACCACATTGATTTTGACATTTTTTCAGCAATTGTACTCTTTGTGTAGTATGTTTTCTATGTCCAGCTGCCATGTGACTAGGTTTCAAATTTTACTCAGGTGCTATGTGTCTGTTTAGCATTTTTTTGATCACTTTCACTATTTATTGACTCACTAGGGTGTAGCGCGTTATGTGAACAAGACAGAGTTTTCTCTGTTGAAACGCGTCATGCTGAGGCACTGGCCAGGATTGACTGGTTGCTGGAGTTATGAGGACTAAATAAAGCACTTTATCCACCAACTCTCGTCCTTCGAGCGGTCCGTACCTGCCTGTGTGCCGTGGAGGGGTGGTGCCATTCAGGAATGGTCTTCATATATATATATATATATATATATATATATATATATATATATATATATATATATATACACACACATATGCATATATACAAATATATACACACACATATATATATATATGCAGCCCAAACCACCAAAATAGGCTATAAATTGCCAATATTGCATTGTATTTATTCATTTAACATAAAACATCTATGCAAATGTACATCTTAACTGAAGGAAAAAGGCAAGGTAATAGAAGGCAGTTAGCCCAGAGGCTACATATGAAAACACATATCAAAAACTAGCGCCGTGCCTTTAGGACTGCCAAGACCTCCAGGCTCCCAACATACCCCACAGGTGAGTTAGGTCAGGTCTTTTTTACGGGGTGTTACACTGTGTAGTGATCATAAGGAAACAGAGTGCTGTTATAAGGCATGGCATTCGTCCGGGGAGGTGGGAGGGTTGCTTAGGACTTTAATGAGCATACCCCTGGAAGAGAACTAGGATTACAGGTAAGTACAGGGGCGGTGCGTCCATTGGGGCGTTGGGGCGTAGCCCCCCCCGCCCGCAGCTCCCTCGGCGTCTTTGAACCTAAGTAAACAATCAGTTTACTTAAGTTCAAAGAGCCGAGGGAGAACTGACAATCATGTCAGTCAGCATGACGTCGGACCGCCCACCCCCTTCAGAGTCTGAAGGGGGTGGGCGGTCCTGCGTCATGTTAACTGACATGATTGTCAGAGGGACCAGGGGCAGCAGGCAGCACTGCAGCACAAGTGCGCATGAGTGGGCAAGGGCACCGAATTTTCGCGCCGTGCCCAGTCATGCGCCTTTGTGTGTGCACTGGCTTGCGCATGCCCATTAGGAGAGCGAGGGTTGAGCAAAGGCTCAAACCTCGGTCTCCTAATGGGCAGGCGGGCGAGAGGTAACCGTGCCCTAAGCCAATCCTAGCGCTGCCAGCAGCGCCAGGATTGGCTGAGAGGGGCTGTAGGCAGGGCCAAACGGAGTCGGACCCGAGGCGGCGCGGACGGCGGACCTCCAGAGTCAGGTAGGATTTTCTTTTTTATTTCAAGAATCCCCCGGGCCCCCGGCACAACACTCCCCCCTCCCCCGCAAGCCCCCGCGAGCCGCGTCTGTCTAAACTGCACAATATGTAATCCTGGATTCTAATCCCGGCGTCCCCACGTGTCCGAACGGTGTGATTCATGACCAATCTATTGTTTTACTTCACTCGGTTTCATTTTCCTTTCTCCTCCAGTTTAAGAGCACACTGAATTCAGTGCAGGGTGTGTGCTCTACAAAGCCTCGCCTATATATGGTTCATATAAAATAATAAAGCTTCACATTTAACAATTTTATAGGCTACATAGATAGAGGACATGACAGGCTGACATTTTACGTCGCTCGTGGCAACGTCATCATGGCATGGGGTAATCCTGAAAGTTTAAAGTTAAAAAAAGTATTGCTGTAAATAAATGTCACTCAATTTAGTGATACGATTGTATGAACTTTATTGAAACACCAGGACAGGTTTATTTTTTTTATTTTTATTCTTTATCATATTTTTAATTACAATTGTTTTCCGATTTACATCTCTGGATGGTTCGGCTAGTGCTTTGTCGCTTCTCAAGGCTGTCACGCAGGCAGCATCGTGGTGTGCAGAAAGGGAGAACGAAGGCATATGAGAGAGGTTGACAGGCCAAGTGAGAGAGGAAGGGGAGGGAAGAGAAGCCATGAATGGGATGGTGAGAAAGAGAGCGAGAGATCGGAGCAAGCGGTGAGCAATACACAGAAAGGGTTGGCAGTTAGTAAAAGGCAGGCACCGCATGACAAAAAGTGAGTGGGAGCCAACAAGAAAAGTCGGGGAAACTAGCACCAGGGTTCTGTCCATCAACTGTTGTTTTTGCATTTGTCACCCCGAGTGGGACGGGTATGCCCAGACGTGGGTCCCGTGCTCTCCATGCCACTGGAATCAAGCTATCCTGGCTGAAGAGGGGTGAAACCCCGAAACCGGTCCTAGGATGCTTGTTTCCAGTCCAGGGAGGACCTGGCTTGGCAGTTCGGGCTGGACGGTTCCCATGAGGCACAGGGTCAAGACTGATTTGCATATGGCTGGGTTCAAACTGGAATGGCATGGTGAGCAAAAAAACGATGGATTTAGGCCCAGATCTCTGTACTCGGGTGAATGTATGACATTGTTCTGCATTCTGTCCATCAACTGTTGTTTTTGCATTTGTCACCCCGAGTGGGACGGGTACGCCCAGACGTGGGTCCCGTGCTCTCCATGCCACTGGAATCAAGCTATCCTGGCTGAAGAGGGGTGAAACCCGAAACCGGTCCTAGGATGCTTGTTTCCAGTCCAGGGAGGACCTGGCTTGGCAGTTCGGGCTGGACTGTTCCCATGAGGCACAGGGTCAAGACTGATTTGCATATGGCTGGGTTCAAACTGGAATGGCATGGTGAGCAAAAAACGATGGATTTAGGCCCAGATCTCTGTACTGGGGTGAATGTATGACATTGTTCTGCATTCTGTCCATCAACTGTTGTTTTTGCATTTGTTCACCCAGAGTGGGACGGGTATGCCCAGACGTGGGTCCCGTGCTCTCCATGCCACTGGAATCAAGCTATCCTGGCTGAAGAGGGGTGAAACCCCGAAACCGGTCCTAGGATGCTTGTTTCCAGTCCAGGGAGGACCTGGCTTGGCAGTTCGGGCTGGACTGTTCCCATGAGGCACAGGGTCAAGACTGATTTGCATATGGCTGGGTTCAAACTGGAATGGCATGGTGAGCAAAAAACGATGGATTTAGGCCCAGATCTCTGTACTGGGGTGAATGTATGACATTGTTCTGCATTCTGTCCATCAACTGTTGTTTTTGCATTTGTCACCCCGAGTGGGACGGGTATGCCCAGACGTGGGTCCCGTGCTCTCCATGCCACTGGAATCAAGCTATCCTAGCTGAAGAGGGGTGAAACCCCGAAACCGGTCCTAGGATGCTTGTTTCCAGTCCAGGAAGGACCTGGCTTGGCAGTTCGGGCTGGACTGTTCCCATGAGGCACAGGGTCAAGACTGATTTGCATATGGCTGGGTTCAAACTGGAATGGCATGGTGAGCAAAAAACGATGGATTTAGGCCCAGATCTCTGTACTGGGGTGAATGTATGACATTGTTCTGCATTCTGTCCATCAACTGTTGTTTTTGCATTTGTCACCCCGAGTGGGACGGGTATGCCCAGACGTGGGTCCCGTGCTCTCCATGCCACTGGAATCAAGCTATCCTGGCTGAAGAGGGGTGAAACCCCGAAACCGGCCCTAGGATGCTTGTTTCCAGTCCAGGGAGGACATGGCTTGGCAGTTCGGGCTGGACTGTTCCCATGAGGCACAGGGTCAAGACTGATTTGCATATGGCTGGGTTCAAACTGGAATGGCATGGTGAGCAAAAACGATGGATTTAGGCCCAGATCTCTGTACTGGGGTGAATGTATGACATTGTTCTGCATTCTGTCCATCAACTGTTGTTTTTGCATTTGTCACCCCGAGTGGGACGGGTATGCCCAGACGTGGGTCCCGTGCTCTCCATGAAACTGGAATCAAGCTATCTTGGCTGAAGAGGGGTGAAACCCCGAAACCGGTCCTAGGATGCTTGTTTCCAGTCCAGGGAGGACCTGGCTTGGCAGTTCGGGCTGGATTGTTCCCATGAGGCACAGGGTCAAGACTGATTTGCATATGGCTGGGTTCAAACTGGAATGGCATGGTGAGCAAAAAACGATGGATTTAGGCCCAGATCTCTGTACTGGGGTGAATGTATGACATTGTTCTGCATTCTGTCCATCAACTGTTGTTTTTGCATTTGTCACCCCGAGTGGGACAGGTATGCCCAGACGTGGGTCCCGTGCTCTCCATGCCACTGGAATCAAGCTATCCTGGCTGAAGAGGGGTGAAACCCCGAAACCGGTCCTAGGATGCTTGTTTCCAGTCCAGGGAGGACCTGGCTTGGCAGTTCGGGCTGGACTGTTCCCATGAGGCACAGGGTCAAGACTGATTTGCATATGGCTGGGTTCAAACTGGAATGGCATGGTGAGCAAAAAACGATGGATTTAGGCCCAGATCTCTGTACTGGGGTGAATGTATGACATTGTTCTGCATTCTGTCCATCAACTGTTGTTTTTACATTTGTCACCCCGAGTGGGACGGGTATGCCCAGACGTGGGTCCCGTGCTCTCCATGCCACTGGAATCAAGCTATCCTGGCTGAAGAGGGGTGAAACCCCGAAACCGGTCCTAGGATGCTTGTTTCCAGTCCAGGGAGGACCTGGCTTGGCAGTTCGGGCTGGACTGTTCCCATGAGGCACAGGGTCAAGACTGATTTGCATATGGCTGGGTTCAAACTGGAATGGCATGGTGAGCAAAAAACGATGGATTTAGGCCCAGATCTCTGTACTGGGGTGAATGTATGACATTGTTCTGCATTCTGTCCATCAACTGTTGTTTTTGCATTTGTCACCCCGAGTGGGACGGGTATGCCCAGACGTGGGTCCCGTGCTCTCCATGCCACTGGAATCAATCCTGGCTGAAGAGGGGTGAAACCCCGAAACCGGTCCTAGGATGCTTGTTTCCAGTCCAGGGAGGACCTGGCTTGGCAGTTCGGGCTGGACTGTTCCCATGAGGCACAGGGTCAAGACTGATTTGCATATGGCTGGGTTCAAACTGGAATGGCATGGTGAGCAAAAAAACGATGGATTTAGGCCCAGATCTCTGTACTGGGGTGAATGTATGACATTGTTCTGCATTCTGTCCATCAACTGTTGTTTTTGCATTTAGCACCAGGGTAGGGCACAGGCAGAAAGGCAGGTGTGCGGGATACGAATAAGCTAGAGCCTAGAGCGATAGAAATAAACAGATAGCGGTGGGGGAGAGAGAGGTGAGGAGAGGTAGAGGCGAGGATAAGCGGAGCGTGTGCACCACACCAGGCTTGGCAGCTTTATCTCCCACCTTCGCGCCTAAGTGGTAAGCTAGCGTCCAGGTTATGTTACCTTTCATGTTAATTATGCTCGTGTGCAAGAGAGAGGAGTGGGAAGATCGACTGGGGGGTGTTGCGATGTGTTTCAAATAAAACCTGTTTATTTATATGGCGCATAAGGCGGATTGCAGGTTGTCTGTGCGCTTTGCAAAGCTCTAGAAATATGTCTATTTTTATCCTAAAAAACTGGCACATATTGGCTTGTCTTGGAAAGGATGAAATGCGGAGTCACAGCACCGGACTCTAAGACTGTGAACTGCAAGTTGCACACAGATCTTTGCAGCAGATGCCCTACCAGCTGTTGTGTTTTTAAATTTATTTATTCAGTGAGGTTTGTTTCGTGTCAGAATGGCAGCCTTGCGGCTCGTTGCAGAGGTTGAACAGCAGCCAACAAGATCAGGGCATGGCACGGGGGTAACTCAAACGAAATCTAAGAGTGGCACGGAAAGGCAAACTGCTGCCAACTTGGCCCGCATGAACACTCTTTCTCCCGGCTACAGTGCAAGTGTTATTTATCAAGGGATGATGTGAGCCTTGCAAACAAAATGAAATAGGGGTTCCGGGCAGTCACGTCGGCACATTTCATGCCTCGTCTTTGCACGGTACCTACATGTTGTATTTATCCCTGCTTTCTTCTTGATGCTATTGATTTAAGTCTTTTCTCGTTTTCGTTCTACTTCCCTCCATTGTTTGTTTTTGATCCATTTTCCCAAAACGAAAGTCAGGTTTTGTGTCTAGCACTGGCCCACAAGGTTTGGTGTACAGCGTAGTTACACAAAAAGTGTTGCCTCACTTTTCCTCGTGGACTAGCGCTGGACACCCCTGCATCTTAAATAAGTTAAATGTTATTCTCAGAGAGGCGACTCTGGTGCGAGCTGTTTTCGTTTGTGACCTAGCTGGGACTTTGTGGGCATCTGAGGGAGCCATCTCCCTGTGTTTTTGTTAACACCACTGTGACAAAACATGTTGAAAGAGCCCAGCCCCCATGGTCACAATTGTTTCTGTGCTGAAACGAATGTGGCCAGAAATGTGGGCTCGGGAGTCCTAGCATGAGCTGTCCTGCTGGCTATAAAGCCAAGATTTGATAAAGGTGCCCTTTGACAAATCGGAGTTGACCGAGATGCAGCTGGGATGAGGACGAGATAAAAGAA
The DNA here is from genome assembly GCA_963921515.1 of Calotriton arnoldi. Classification (NCBI taxonomy): domain Eukaryota; kingdom Metazoa; phylum Chordata; class Amphibia; order Caudata; family Salamandridae; genus Calotriton; species Calotriton arnoldi. Next base: position 752,462 of record CAWUFW010008743.1, read on the forward strand.
GTGGGCTGAGAGATGAAAAGCAAGAAGGAGATGTAGGAAAGGAATAGGGCAGCAGAGGCACAGAAGAAAAAATGTCAGTGAAAAAGTTGGCGACTGAGAAATGTAGATGAAGAAACAAAATGGAACATGATGGGGAGTGAGATGTTATAGGCAGAGTGGGGAAAGGAGGAACCGCTGTTGGTGTAATATGGACAGAGAGTTAAAATAAAAGCGTAAGAGGAGAGAGAGAGGGAAAGGAAGAGTGGGAAGAAGTAGCCACGGATCAAGAAATGGAAAGGGCGGGAGCAAAGGGGAGTGCAAAGAGTGACAATGAAAGGAGGGGACTGGGAGTGCAGATGAGAGAGAGGTTCACAGAGAGGAGGGATGGACAGAGGGGAGTGCAAAGAGTGACAATGAGAGGAGAGTGACAGGGATGGAGATGAGAGACAAGTTCACAGAGAGGAGAAAGGGACAGAGGGGAGGGGAACGAGTCAATGAGAGGGGGGTGACAGATGCAGATGAGAGAGATTTGCAGGGAGGGACAAAGGGAAGTGGAAAGAGGTACAGCAAGGAGAGTCACACGGATGGAGATAAAGAGCGTGTGATGAGGTTCATAAGGGCCAAATGAGAGTGGAAAGAATGGCAATGAGAGGAGAGTGACAGAGATGGAGGTCAGAGAGAGAGGTTCACAGAGAGGAGGGAAGGGCAAAAGGGAGTGGAAAGAGTGACAGCAAAGAGAGAGTGACACGGATGGAGATGAAGAGCGTGAGATGAGATTCATAAGGGCCAAATGAGAGTGGAAAGAGTGGCAACGAGAGGAGAGTGACAGAGAGAGAGGTTCACAGAGAGGAGGGGAGGGCAAAGGGGAGTGAAAAGAGTGACAGCAAGGAGAGAGTGAAAGGATGAACATGAAAGAGGGTGCAATTCAGGCAGAGCTGTATGGGGGAAACAGGAGGTAGAAAGAGTGATGGGGAGACCTAAAGGTGAGGGGGAAGTGCAGAGGGCAGCTGAGGAGAGGGTGGCAGAGATGGTGAAGGGTGTGAGACACAAACACACCAAAACACAGAAATGAGTGGGAGGCAGAAAAAGGAAGGTGGTCATTTTTGAACACAGAAAGAAACTCGACTTGCTGGGACAAGCACTCAGTATTTCCTCATCCAGCCCAGCGCGTCTCATGGAAGCTCCCAGAAAGGGGAAGGTGTGACCAGGGGTGCTTGTGAGGTGGCACCGGGCCCAGTATGTCTGGCTGTGGGTTTTGTGTTTGTCACTTTGTGAGTAAATCGAGTATTTCAACGTCTGCTTGCAGCTGCAGCAATCTCTGTGTACTTTTTTGTGTACAGGTCTTTAAGCCTAAACAAATGTTTGTGACTCGTGCTTTATGTGTGTACTTGATAGTGTTTGAGTGTGTGTTTGTACTTGTGTTGGGGTGAAGTTGATGGATATAAGGATGTTGTTACAGATCCTGTCATAACAATTTCGCAAGTGCTTTATCATCCTTCCTGCTTCCTCAAATTTGCTTGAAAATGCTCCATTTATCCACTCTTTTTTCAAAATTTTCTCGGGGGGAGAACCCTCCCAGTGCAGTACCACGATAACTTTACGCCCCACCACTTTCAAATGTCACCAGCCACCACTGGGTAAGTAACTTATCCTTCTTTTCCAGGGGATACTCACCAATAGTCATAAGCACTGAATAGAGTAGCAAGCCCATCCCAGAATCCTGCGGACGAATACCAGTAGATAGCACATTCTAAACAACATGTTAACCAAACTAATACCTCAAGGAAGCTTGCCCAAATCGGGAATCTGCCTGAGTATCAGAATCTAGCCAGTAATGACAGGCAAAAGTGTGTACCTATCGCCATGTAGCCGCTTTACATATCTCTTGAATGGGTACATTCCTGAGAAGGGCCGTAGTGGAGGCTTTGCCTCTAGTGGAGTGAGCCTTAGGTCTACCAGGGAGCTGTTGGTTAGCTAACTAATAAGATAAAAGTGATACAAGACACTATCCATCTGGAGATGGATTGCTTAGAAGAAGGGAGACCAGTGCGCATCGGACCATAATTTACAATAAGACGATCCAACTTTCTTATGCTCTTAGTCTTATCCAGGTAGAAGTTAAAAACTTTTTTTAGGTCAAGAGTGTAACGCCCTCCCAGGAGGGATGGAAGGGTTTGGAAAAAAGCTGGGGAAAATAATAGACTGATTAATATGAAAATCCGAGACAACCTTAGGCAGGACACTCGGGTGAGTTCTCAGGACAACATGAAAAATGAGATAAGGTTCTTTAGAACATAGTGCCTGGATCTTGCTCACACTGCGAGCAGAGGTAATTGCCACTAAGAAAGCGGTCTTCCATGTCAGGTGCTGCAATGAGGCTCTGTGAATGTGTTCGAAGGGAGGACCCAATAATTTAGAAAGGACTACGTTAAGTTCCCAGGGAGGAGAAGGTGACCTAATCGGGGGGTATACCTTTTTCAACCCTTCTAGGTAGTCCTTAACTACTGCCATCTAAAAGAAAGAGACCTGAGTAGGTGACTTTCTATAAGCTGTAATTGCTGCCAAGTATACTTTAATAGAAGAAAACTGTAGACCTGATTTAGCCAACTACAAAAGATATGGGAGGATAACCTGTTCCTGACCAAGAATGGGATTATGTCCATTGGCTGTACACCACAGATAGAAGCGGTTCCATTTGAAAGTCTACGATTTCCTCGTAGATGTCCTCCTTGCTTCCTTCGGAATATGCATACAATCTGACAAAAGGCCTAGATGTCCATATTGGGGGAACTCAGGTGCCATGCCGTTAATCTCAGTGATGGAAGGTTGGGATGGAGTACCTTCCCTCCGAACTTGGTTAGCAGATCCGGATGGCACGGTAACCTCCTGTGTGGTGTCTTGGAAAGATGAAGATGGTCCGGATACCACCACTGGCGAGGCCACTCTGGTGCGATCAGGATCATCTCGATCCTGGAGCTGTAGAGTTGTTGATCACCAGTGGTGTGAGAGGAATTGGTGGAAAGGCGTAGAGTAATGTCTCTGACCAGTCAATCAAAAGTGCATTCCCTCTGGAGCCTTGTTGAGGCATTTTGCATTTGTTACATCCGCAAACAGATCAATGTCTGGATAGCCTCATCTTTGGAAAATGTCATTGGCTACCTCGTCTTTTAGCACCCAGTCGTGGGCTTTGACGAAGTTGCGGCTTAGCGAGTCCGCGTGCACGTTGATAGTACCTGGGAGGTGAATTGACGATGTGGTCAGCTTCCTCGCCAGTAGCCATTTCCAAATCGTTTGAGCCTCCTGTGATAGAGGTCTGGATCTGGTCCCTCCCTGTTTGTTCAGGTAGTACATAGTTGTGGTATTGTCCATCTGAAACAACAGGGAGTGTGCCTGTATGGAAGGAAAGAACGCTTTGAGCGTCAGATGTACTGCTCCTAGTTCCAACATATTGATGTGGTAGGTTTTCTCCTTTTTTGACCACCTTCCCTGAACCTGTAGAGGACCCATGCGGGCTCACCACCCTTGGAGGGACGCATCTGTGATGAGTATTTATTTGGGGAGTTCCTGGTGGAACGGGACTCCTTTCAACAAATGATGACTCTACATCCACCATTTCAGGGAGTCTTTGACTGTGTGAGGAAGAGTTATGGTGTCCTCCCAGCAGTTGGAGATCTGAGACCACTGATCCTTTAATACCTGCTGCAACGGTCTCATCTGTAGTCTGGCATTGGGAACGATGAAAATGCAGGAGGCCATAGAGCCCAGCAGAGAGGATACTTGTCTGGCTGTGGGATGAGGTGTGCAGAGGAGATTGCGACATTTGTGGATGATTGAGGATAACCACTCCTCCGAAGGACACACTCTTGCGTTTGCGGAGTCTAGAGTCGCGCCCAAGTAGTGAATTCCCTGAGTTGGATTGAGAATGGACTTCTTGTAGTTGATGCGCAGACCCAACTGACTTAGCACCCGAATGCAGCATTGTAGGTGTTCTTGCAGAAGACTGGGAGAAGCACTCTTGAGCAGCCAGTCTTGATATGGATAGATGAATATTTTTTGCTTTCATAGAAAAGCCGCTACCACCGCCATGCATTTTGAAAACGTGAGGGGGGCTGTCTTGAGTCTGAGGACTTTGTACTGGAAATGCTCTGACGCAACCTGGAACAGCAGAAATTTCCGGTGCTTTCGGGAAATCGGGATATGAAAGTAAGCGTTGTACTCTTTGGTTTGGCCATTTTTAGGACCAAGAAGTAACAGGAATAAATCCCCTGTCGATGTTGGAGCCAGGGAACTTTTTCGATGGCCTGCTTTTGTAACAGGATGGATACCTCCACCCGAAATAGCTTTTGCTGATGGGCTGATGATCTTCGAGGCGGTATAGTCAGCGGAGGGGACTTTAATCTGATTGAATATCTGTCCGCACAATATCGAGCACCCAATTGTCCTTTGTGATTTTGTGCCTCTCGTCCAGATGAAACATGATACTTCCCCTCCACCGGAGTGGAAAACAGAGCTGGGGGAAGCAAGATCTCACTGCTTTGACTGCTGTTTAGCAGAGGGGGTTGTTTGCCTGGAAGCCCCTCGTCCAGGTCGTCGCTGATGATAATGGGATCTAGAATGGTGTTGTTGCGATGACCAGTGAGGGGTTTGAACCCTCTGTTGGTATTGGCGACGGTCATAAGGACAGTATCAGCGTCTGAAATCTTTACGTTTTTCCAGGCCTACTGCCTTCAGGGTCTCAAGTTCGGACTTAATTCTGGACATCTCATCGTCTGCATGAGTGACGAAGAGTGAAGTTCCAATGAAAGGCAGATTTAGGATCCTGTGTTGGGCCTCAGGCTTTAGGCCTGTGAGTCTCAGCCAGGAGGAATGCCTATCGCAGATGCCATGCAAATATCCATGAGCCGCCAGATCTGAACCATCGACTGCTGCACTTATAACCTGGTTTGCTACGAGTCCTCCTTCCTGTAAGATCCCCTGCCGGTCTTCTTGTAGCAGTTTGTCTGTGAACTTTGAGAGGGAGTCCCACAGTGATCGGTCATATCTACCCAGGAGTGCAGAGCCGCTAGCGACCTTCATATAGGAGGCCGAGGTGCTACACATTTTCTTCCCAAGAGAGTCCATTGGCTTGCTCTCTTTGTCAGGTGGGTCTGTGGAGGAGGACACCCCGGTGTGTACTTTTCTTGCTGCTGCCACTAGGACAGAGTACGGGGGGGGGGTCAGACCTCAGGAGCAGTGGATCCTGGTCTGGGGCACTGTACTTATTGATTATGCGCGGTGGCTCTGATCCTATTGATGCAGGAGAGCCGCTTCCAGTAGTCCAGGTACCCAGGGAAGCAGAGATCTAGTGGATGACCTGTGATGGAGGGTTTCAAAGATGACAGACACTGAAGTGGTCGTAGACGGCATCTCGATGTTTAGTTTTGCAGCCCCCCTGCATAGAACCTCATTAGAAGTAATGATGTCGTCCACTGGTGACACTCTTGCAGGAGAAGTGGCAGACAAAGTAGGGGAATAGCCTCCCACTGAGGATGTGTTCGTAGACCATGATGGAGATCTATGTCTATGCTCCCGAGGCCTTGGAGATTGGGAGTGTCTGGATCTAGTCGGAGAACGCCTGAGAGGTGTTCGAGACCGATGTCTTGGAGACAGAAATTGATGCCGTCTTGGAGATCCCGGAGGAGACCTTGTGGCAGGTGTAGGAGGACGCACCTCTCTACCAGATGTTCGAGAGGGGGAATATATTTGGGAGTAGTCCGACCCTGGACTGCGCCTTGGCACTCTCCACTCTTTCACACTCCTCAGCCACCTCGGGGAGAGATTAATCGGCGGTGTGTGCTGTTCTAGAACAGAGGATCCCTCCGGCGTGATCTGCACAATTCTCAGGCCCGGAGAAGATGATGTGCTCTTCGACATCGACCGTCTCGACGTCGGTTCCTGAGACTCCACCACTTGAATTTCCCTCGACGTCAAAGGATCTCTCGACGTTGGTATAAGTCAGTGGTTCCTAATCTGTGCACCGCTGCACCTCAGTGCACCATCAAAACTAGCCTGGGGGGCCGCAAACAGATGCGCACCAAACACACTGCAAGCAAGGTAGAGCAATATAAATCACGCTTTAACAGTGCACTTCAATCCCGAGCTTAACCATACATAATATTTCCAAGATGCAAGGTATCTTTTGGTCTTTATAGCCATCTACTGGATTAATCTTAGAACATTCATTACTATAACAGCCTTAACGCTATCAACATTGTCCAGCAAGATCAATGACGTTCACAGCAATATTCATTATTCTGTAGCACAGAAACAAATAGCGGCTGTAGGAAGGTGGAATCTGACTATATGGTTGCCCCCACCTTTTTTATGGTGTTTTGCTGGTTTATGACTTAGTTGGACTGGGATCCTGCTATTCAGGGCCCCAGTCTATCTGCTTTCTCTGTAAAAAGGTTTCCATGTGCCTTAGGCACATCTCTGATTGGAATCTGGAGTGCCCTTATAAGTCCCTAGTATATGGTATACTATGTACCAAGGGCATAGGTACCTCAGAGGCCTGCCAGGGGCTGCAGCATGTATTATGCCACCCCTGGAAGGCCATCCAAACTGACACCACAGGTCTGCTACTGCAGCCTGGGTAAGGTGGTGCATGCACCCCTTACTGTGATATAGGTTACCTATATCACTAAATACATACACACATATAAACCTATAAGTCACTCCTAAGGCAGGCCTTATCAATCCTAAAGGCAGAGTGCATGGTTCCTATGTGAGAGGGTGCCCCTGCATGAGCAGGGCCCCTCTGCAGCGTTCGGAGACCATCTCTGATGCTATTTGTAGTGCAGCCTGACCATATACTCTTAAGCGCATTATATCCTCGCGGTAAAATGCTAACTTTGGAATGGCTGCACCTAAACATGTCGTGTTTGGTGTCAAACATCTTGGAATACTACCCCCCGCCAATCCTGGCGGCGGGGGTAGCATTCCACCCTTCTAGAGGGAAAGACATGTTAACTCAGGCTTACCCGGTAACTTCTTTCTGAAGCCCCGGCATCACAAAATGGATGCTGCTGCCACAGACACAAGTCTGGCCTCCTGCTGCTGGACGAAACTCCGGCAGGGGAGGCCTGGACAATAGGTTTCCTGTTGCAGGGAGGTGTGACCACCTCCCCAGACAGGATAATGTGTATTGGGGCTGGGTGGGTGCACTCTTAGAGTGCTTTGAAGTCCTGCACTGGGGGAGCAAGGCTCCTCTGTGCATATGCCAGTTCAAACCAGCTCAGGGGCTACCTGCCCCTGCTCTGGCGCGAAACTGGACAAAGGGAAGTGGGTGTAGCCACCCCCTCCCTTGACCCTCCCATAGGTGGGGTCATAGAGTTAGTCCCTCCCTGTTTTACTGGTTAAAATGGGGAACCCTTGCCACAGCAAGATTAGATTATACCTGGACAAAACTCTGAAACGAAATCCTGGACCTTCGACGCTCTACGACAAGATTAGAGGACTGAAGAATCTCCCTTGGGGTCAAGGAGTGACTCCCTGCTTGGCAGGCACCAAAGAAGCATCTGTCCGGTTCGCATTTCTGAAGCTCCCGTCGGACGCCGAAGTCATCGCATCACCAGAGGTGGATTCTCAGACTTCCCCGAGGCTACCCTGAGTCCCCAGCAAAGCTGAGGCCCGTGGCTATCGTGGATGACTTGAGACCGTGACCCCTGGACACCGAGCACATTTGCAAGTGCATCATCTTCTGGGTCTCCCAAGAAGTCGTGCTTTGGGCTCCGAGTAGCCCTAGCCTCCAGCACCACCTGCACCGAAGATCACTGGCCCCCACTCCACGAGTGTCCTGTAAGCCAGCTCCACGTGCGGCGTCACGAGGCTCCTTCGCGGTCGCTAGCCCGTTGGCTAGTAGCCCTTAACGAAGGCCAATCCTTTTCTTACTTGGCATCCTGGTTGCTCCAGGCCTGCCCTCACTTACCCTCGCTGGGTGAGTTCCACAGACCTTGCTGGTCTGCACCATCGACGATCTACATCTTCACCGAGACTTGCCGTTGCCAAGGCTTGTTGGGTCCAATCCGGTCACCGACACCTCAGCACTCGACAGACATCGTGTACCAGCCCGAATCCTGCTCCTGGTCGCCGACAACGCCTCCTGGACCTCGTGGCTGAAGAGTCAAGACGACCGTCAACGCACCTGAAGCACTCGACATCGGTGGGCATCTGTCCATCGCCTTCCTGGTCACTGGCTAGTGACCCAGACTCTGTCCCCTCTGCTTTCAGGTTCACCAGAACTCCGATCCACTCTTGGATCCACTTGGACACTTTTCTCTTGGCCGCCAGCAGCACTTTGCAGCAGATCGCCATTCGAATCGACGACGAAACCCGACCCCGAAAGGCACCTATGCACCCGGCTTCCTGGGTGAGGTAACACGAGTACTCCGGTGCTCCCGTGGGTAGAGACTCTTCAAAGTCCTAGATCTCAAAGGGTTTTGTCCTAGTCCTCTTTTAAGTGTCCCTTTCCTCTATTTTCCCGATCCCGACTTTCTCCATAGAAGTTAACGGCGTATCGCGGTTGTGTATTTACACTGCACGCGTCTCCCGTGGGTCCCCTGTGTCACTACCTTGGGTGGTTCCTTGTGGTCCAAGCACTTCTAGAGGCTCTAGGCCTAGTGTCTAGTTCAGTCGTGGTTCGCATACCACTTTATTGGTATATGGTTTGGTACGCCCCTAGGGCCCAAACGTGTATTTGTGCTATTACTGTGATTTAATAACTTATAACTTATGTATTTCGAACTCTAGCCTCATAAAGAGACTAGAGGGGTGTGTTTAGCAATAAATACATATATTTTGAATATATACCTGGTGTGGTGCTCTTTCATTTGATCACTCAAGAGATTATAGACTGGTAAAACAAGCTGCTTTACATTCCTTCAAGACTTAGCCTGAAGGCTGCTCTCCATAGCTACCACTAGGATAGCTTTCAATAAAGGTTGTCTTTAACCTATCTCCAATAAGGGGTTGTTTGGACTGGTGCAAGGTGCCCACTATAATTAGTGGACAGCATATGCCAGGCCAACTTCTCACATTGGTGTGCAGCGTGTGGGATTCCAGCTTGCTATTGTTTTACCAGATAATCTCAATTGAATTGATCAACTGAAAACCACTAAAGGTACCCAAGGTACATATAATTTAAGCTTAGAATAACAGTAAGTTCTACTGAACTTAGAGTTGTGTGTTAAGGGATAGCACAACCCTTTCTACAACTCAAGAGAGTTTAGTAGGCCACACTAGAGTAGGTAGTGCATACACCACACCACACTAGTAATGTCTTTAAGGGCAGGATCCAAAGAATCCTTGCAGGAAGCCATTGAGCTTCCACCCTCCAAGTATGATACACTCCCATTCTTGGAATTGAGAGCTTTATGTAACTTGAGAAAATTAAGGACAGGCCAAAGCTCCACCACCCAACACCTCAAGGAGTTGTTGGTGGCTTATGACCTTAGTAAGCCTGTAGGGACTGAAGGGGTAGGAGCTGAGGGTGGGGCAGACGAAGAGGACGAGGCCAGGGGTACCAGTACCCCCAGCCCCCTCTGAAACTGGCCAGGAGGGTGACAATGACCCTGACCTGGAAAACCAAATCCCTCCTGTGGATGATGATGAGGATAATCAAGATGATGCCCTCTTTGTCCCCCAGGAAGGATTAAGAGTGTGCCCAGGAAGTCTAGATCTCCTTCTCAGGAGTCTAACCACTCTGGCACCTCTATAGGGAGCTCTGTCTCATCTCACAGGAGGGAATCCTCTCATGAGAGGAGAACCAGACTGGTACAGTATGAGGAAACTCAGCTGGAGATCAGAAAAAGCAATTGGCTTTAGATAGGGAATCCCTAGATCTCCTTAGAGAGAGAAGAAAGTTGGGACTAGAGTCCCATGGTGGCAGCAATATCCCTAGAGATAGGGAAAGGTCTTATGACCATAGAAACCTAAACAAGATTGTCCCTCCCTACCAGAGTGGGGATGACATCCACAAATGGATAACTGCACTGGAGAGGGCCTGTAAAGTTCAGAAGGTCCCCCAGAGGCAGTGGGCAGCAATCTTGTGGCTCTCCTTTGCAGACAAAGGTAGAGACAAGCTCCTCACTGTAAGAGAAGAGGATGCTGACAATTACACAGTCTTGAAGAGTGCTCTGATAGATGGGTTTGGCCTAACCACTGAACAGTATAGGTTGAAGTTCAGAGACACCCAAAAAGCTCAGACTCAAGACTGGGTTGATTTTGTAGATTGTGCTACAAAGGCTCTGGAAGGTTGGATACATGGCAACAAAGTGCAGGACTTTTTAGGATTGTACAATTTGATTATGAGGGAGCAGGTCCTTAATAATTGTCAAAACCAGCTTTTGCACCAGTATCTGGTGGACTCTGATCTGACCTCTCCCCAAAAATTGGGAAAGAAGGCAGACAAATGGGTCAGAACCAGAGTAAAAACTAGAAATCAGGGTGGTGACCAGAAGAAAGATTCTACTAAGTCCCAAGAGAAAGGTGGGGATAAATCTAAGGATAAGTCCCCTACAGGGCCCCAAAATTCCTCTTCTGGGGGTGGGTCCCAAACTCCTTCCTCTCCTGAAAAGAAACCCTATTGCCATGTCTGTAAAAAGCCTGGGCACTGGAAAACTGATCCCAGTTGCCCCAGGATTGGCAATAAAGAAAATGTTCCTCCCACAACTAGTACCACCCCTCCTGGTACTACCAGTAGTAATCCTCCAGTTGGGAGTAGTGCACCCAAAACGTTAGGTGCTTTTGCAAGAGGAACAGAGGTGGGCCCTAGTTTAGACAGGGACCCCTCAACAGACTCCTCTGACTCTGATGGTGGTATAGGATTTGCCACCTTTACCATGGGTCCCATAGCATTGGGCAGGTACAGACTGGAGCCAATGATTAATGGTCAGAAAGCTGTGGCATTTAGGGACACAGGGGCTAGTGTCACCATGGTGGCAGGGAAACTAGTCCCCCTCACCAGTTTTTACCTGAGTTTAAGTACCAGGTGACCAACATTGATGGTGTCAGAACAGATCACCACATGGCCATAGTCAATCTCAGCTGGGAGGGGGTCACAGGCCCAAAGAGAGTGGCTGTGTCCCCACCTTACCTGTAGATTGCCTGATGGGCAATGATTTGGAAATTTCAGCCTGGGCTGAAGTTGAACACCAAACCCATCTTAGGATGTTGGGCGTCCCTGTAAAGGTTAGTGGGGCTGTGATGGCCACAGCCCCAGCCCAAGAATTTGGAGAGATGGAGCCTGAAAGAATGGCCCCTCTCTCCCCAAAAGAGAGCACAAGGGTTGAAGAAAAGTCTTCTTCCCCCAGACAATAGGTAAGGGTCAGCCTCCTCAGGGAACTGACCCTACCCCTAGTGGAGGAACTGCCACAGAGGTAGTCAGGCCTGGCCTGGCCACACCCCTGATGGCAGAGGACCCTTCCAAGGTGGTACCCAGTCTGGAGCAGGTAACCTGCCCCTCTCTACCCTGCCTCAGTCAGCCCAGGGCTGCAGAGGTCAGGGAGGTCAGTGGACCCCCCAGGGCCCCCTGTCCAGAGGAAGCCCCCATCAGCAGATTAGGGGCACCCAGTCTAGTAGCCCTAGCCAGGTGAAAATTCCTCTACACACTGAGGGATCCCCCATACCTTTATGTAGGGACCTCCCCCAGAAGGACTCTGGTAGGCAAGGGCAAACCTGGGACCAGAAGGTTCCAAACCTGCCATGTCCCTCCAGTGTTCCATCCAAAGGGACCCAACCCCCAGCTGTAGGCAACCAAAGGTTGACCCTTAGAGCAAAGTGCAACTCAGTCATGGAAAGACAGGCATACATGGTGACCAGTGATCTGAGGAAGCTGAGGCCAACATTCCTAGGGCCTCACTTCCCTACTCAGACACCTCACCAGCCTTGTACTTTACCTAAGCACACCAGAGGTAGTGATTCCCCATGGTGGAGACCCTCTCATATCCTTAGGGTGAGGGATTGCTTAGTGGACCATAACATAGGGGGCAACCATGCTAGTGCAGGTGCTTCCTTATATGGCCACTTAGTCAATATAGGCTCAACTGGCCAAGGTTAGCCTTATCTCCTTTCGTTTGGGGGGGTTATGTAGGAAGGTGGAATCTGACTATATGGTTGCCCCCACTTTTTTTATGGTGTTTTGCTGGTTTATGACTTAGTTGGACTAGGATCCTGCTATTCAGGGCCCCAGTCTATCTGCTTTCTCTGTAAAAGGTTTCCATGTGCCTTAGGCACATCTCTGATTGGAATCTGGAGTGCCCTTATAAGTCCCTAGTATATGGTATACTATGTACCAAGGGCATAGGTACCTCAGAGGCCTGCCAGGGGCTGCAGCATGTATTATGCCACCCCTGGAAGGCCATCCAAACTGACACCACAGGTCTGCTACTGCAGCCTGGGTAAGGTGGTGCATGCACTCCTTACTGTGATATAGGTTACCTATATCACTAAATACATACACACATATAAACCTATAAGTCACTCCTAAGGCAGGCCTTATCAATCCTAAAGGCAGAGTGCATGGTTCCTATGTGAGAGGGTGCCCCTGCATGAGCAGGGCCCCTCTGCAGCGTTCGGAGACCATCTCTGATGCTGTTTGTAGTGCAGCCTGACCATATACTCTTAAGCGCATTATATCCTCGCGGTAAAATGCTAACTTTGGAATGGCTGCACCTAAACATGTCGTGTTTGGTGTCAAACATCTTGGAATACTACCCCCCGCCAATCCTGGCGGCGGGGGTAGCATTCCACCCTTCTAGAGGGAAAGACATGTTAACTCTGGCTTACCCGGTAACTTCTTTCTGAAGCCCTGGCATCACAAAATGGATGCTGCTGCCACAGACACAAGTCTGGCCTCCTGCTGCTGGACGAAACTCCGGCAGGGGAGGCCTGGACAATAGGTTTCCTGTTGCAGGGAGGTGTGACCACCTCCCCAGACAGGATAATGTGTATTGGGGCTGGGTGGGTGCACTCTTAGAGTGCTTTGAAGTCCTGCACTGGGGGAGCAAAGGCTCCTCTGTGCATATGCCAGTTCAAACCAGCTCAGGGGCTACCTGCCCCTGCTCTGGCGCGAAACTGGACAAAGGGAAGTGGGTGTAGCCACCCCTCCCTTGACCCTCCCATAGGTGGGGTCATAGAGTTAGTCCCTCCCTGTTTTACTGGTTAAAATGGGGAACCCTTGCCACAGCAAGATTAGATTATACCTGGACGAAACTCTGAAACGAAATCCTGGACCTTCGACGCTCTACGACAAGATTAGAGGACTGAAGAATCTCCCTTGGGGTCAAGGAGTGACTCCCCTGCTTGGCAGGCACCAAAGAAGCATCTGTCCGGTTCGCATTTCTGAAGCTCCCGTCGGACGCCGAAGTCATCGCATCACCAGAGGTGGATTCTCAGACTTTCCCGAGGCTACCCTGAGTCCCCAGCAAAGCTGAGGCCCGTGGCTATCGTGGGTGACTTGAGACCGTGACCCCTGGACACCGAGCACATTTGCAAGTGCATCATCTTCTGGGTCTCCCAAGAAGTCGTGCTTTGGGCTCCGAGTAGCCCTAGCCTCCAGCACCACCTGCACCGAAGATCACTGGCCCCCGCTCCACGAGTGTCCTGTAAGCCAGCTCCACGTGCGGCGTCACGAGGCTCCTTCGCGGTCGCTAGCCCGTTGGCTAGTAGCCCTTAACGAAGGCCAATCCTTTTCTTACTTGGCATCCTGGTTGCTCCAGGCCTGCCCTCACTTACCCTCGCTGGGTGAGTTCCACAGACCTTGCTGGTCTGCACCATCGACGATCTACATCTTCACCGAGACTTGCCGTTGCCAAGGCTTGTTGGGTCCAATCCGGTCACCGACACCTCAGCACTCGACAGACATCGTGTACCAGCCCGAATCCTGCTCCTGGTCGCCGACAACGCCTCCTGGACCTCGTGGCTGAAGAGTCAAGACGACCGTCAACGCACCTGAAGCACTCGACATCGGTGGGCATCTGTCCATCGCCTTCCTGGTCACTGGCTAGTGACCCAGACTCTGTCCCCTCTGCTTTCAGGTTCACCAGAACTCCGATCCACTCTTGGATCCACTCGGACACTTTTCTCTTCGCCGCCAGCAGCACTTTGCAGCAGATCGCCATTCGAATCGACGACGAAACCCGACCCCGAAAGGCACCTATGCACCCGGCTTCCCTGGGTGAGGTAACACGAGTACTCCGGTGCTCCCGTGGGTAGAGACTCTTCAAAGTCCTAGATCTCAAAGGGTTTTGTCCTAGTCCTCTTTTAAGTGTCCCTTTCCTCTATTTTCCCGATCCCGACTTTCTCCATAGAAGTTAACGGCGTATCGCGGTTGTGTATTTACACTGCACGCGTCTCCCGTGGGTCCCCTGTGTCACTACCTTGGGTGGTTCCTTGTGGTCCAAGCACTTCTAGAGGCTCTAGGCTAGTGTCTAGTTCAGTCGTGGTTCGCATACCACTTTATTGGTATATGGTTTGGTACGCCCCTAGGGCCCAAACGTGTATTTGTGCTATTACTGTGATTTAATAACTTATAACTTATGTACTTCGAACTCTAGCCTCATAAAGAGACTAGAGGGGTGTGTTTAGCAATAAATACATATATTTTGAATATATACCTGGTGTGGTGCTCTTTCATTTGATCACTCAAGAGATTATAGACTGGTAAAACAAGCTGCTTTACATTCCTTCAAGACTTAGCCTGAAGGCTGCTCTCCATAGCTACCACTAGGATAGCTTTCAATAAAGGTTGTCTTTAACCTATCTCCAATAAGGGGTTGTTTGGACTGGTGCAAGGTGCCCACTATAATTAGTGGACAGCATATGCCAGGCCAACTTCTCACAGCGGCAATAGGTTAACATTGCTTCTTTTTGTTTTACGGACATTTCTTTCACCTCTCCTTATATTCTGTAGTACTCTATCGATTTCAAAACGCCACCCACTTTACCCTCTTATTTTTCTAAAACATGTTCTGCTGTAGCACAACTGAGATTTTTATTTTCAGTGGCTCTGTTATGTCACACAATGTGTATTTTCAGACTTCTGGTCATGCTCCCAATGTATTGCTTACCGCAAAGGCATTTTATAATGAACACTAAAAAGATGTTAAACAGTTTAATAAATAAATTAATTTTTGTAATTAAACGATTTAATTTTTCCTCTTTCCAAAATATTTTGCATAACTGTGTGCCAGTTTGTGCATTTTGCAGAGTCCACAAGCAAAAAAAAGCCCTTGGGCAGGGGTGGGAGCTATGTCTTTCTACCGTTGTTGGTATTTCAAGATAGGGGTCACACGCTTTCCAACTGGGTATTTCTTTGTGTGTTTTTGAACCTCTGCCACCACAAAACAATGGTGCAAGCTAAGTAAACCCTACACACACCAGACTCACTTCAGCACCGTGACAGCTCAGAGGCATTCAAGGCAGGAAGTAAGCACCCACTTTTCTAATAAAAGCCTGGTAGCATAATAAGCGATAGAAAAGGAATCCACTCTGGCCCTCTGGTCTAGAGGCCTCGCTAGAGAGCATGAAGGACATAAAACGAGGCATAGGTCGTTGGGCATGCAAGGAAGATATTAAGGAAGCTATAGCAGCTTCTTAGACAGGCTGAAGGCAGGAGACTGCACTGTGCTTGCGTGTGCGCATGTCTTCAGATAGTGCGCATGTGCCAGAACACGGCTACCTCTGCCTGAACTGAAAACAAGCTCAGAAGAAGAGCAAAAGAATTTAAAGCAGGTGGACAGTATTCAATATGTCAGGAATCCTCAGATTACAGGCAAAGGACCCTCGGACCACCATTCCCAATATCATTCAGTCTCAGTTTCTTCTTATCTTATCTCAGGGCAGAGCCCAACACGTTATTAGGCTTAACTAAAGTAACACAGGAAAAACACAATCTGTAAGGTACATCTTCCTCATTAAAGAAAGGAGCGATGACCTGTGTTGCCCTTCACTTGGTCACAGTACCAACAAAATGTAATGACAGGGTGTTTCCTCGTAACGTCCAAAATTTGCTCCTTAGAGGTGTGATCTGGTCAGAAGGGTTTAGAGCTAATCACGTCTTCACTTCAGGGTCATTTAACAGCTCATCAAACACCAATCTGGTGTATTCCTCCAGCAGCTCCTCAGACGTCTTTTAACAAACACCAGTAGAGTGCAGAGATGATTTAAGTGTTTGGGTCTCAGCAGAATCTGTTACTGATGAAGTTCCATGTCGTCCAAGGAGCTCTGTGATACATGTATACAACGACAGTGTATTTCTAAGGACAATAGCCTTAAAGGCGGAGACTTATCTCCCAGATTCCTGTAGTATTGTTTAGTATTTTGAACACCCATGATTCTGTATGCAGACCCCAGTGCTGAAGGGTTTACCTTGTATTGTTTCCGACTTAAGCAATTAAAGTTTTTTTTATATTAAACAACGGTTATATTCTTATTTTATTACATCTATGATTATATTACCTTCATCGGCATCATCCCAATTATTTTCAGGGAGAAAAATGGAAGTACTCCAGAGGCCGGGCTTACAATCCCCCCACCCGCCCAAAAATAGTAACATAATGGGGAGCCGCGGCCAATGGACAATAGGTCAAGGGAGCCGTGGGTTGAAAAAGTTTGGGAACCACAGGTATAGGTGAACGAGCCAATCTCTGTCTCTTTGCCGGTGGAGACGTGTGAGGACAGTGGCCTCGACATCGATGATGGTGACGTAGAGCGTCCTCATGTAATTGAGGCTCTAGGTGCCGAGTGTCCATGACTCACAGTTAGTGGTGCCCTCAACATCGGTGGCGTCTTAGACGTCGGTGGGGTCGTCAATGTCGGTGGTGTCTGCGGCGGAGACCGCGACCGCCCATATCTGTGCAGCAGGGATGACTTCGACGTTGAGCGTCTGTGCTCCGCCCGAGGTGAACCGGGCCTCGACGTTGATCAATGAATGGTTCACGATTAGACTTACTTGGCTTTGACGGGCCTGCCGTCGACGGCGAGTATTCCTTCGACGTCAACCGCAGCAAAGGTCTTCCTGTTGACGACTTGGAAGCCGACAGTGAGCATAGAGGTATCTTGGACATTGATCTTCTCTCCGTCGACGGCAAAGCTGACTGATGTCTTCTTTTTTCACCTTTTTTTCTATGCTCAGACCACACTCAAGAGGAGGGCTCTTTAGAAGGCTGTTTGTCACCTTCCAGGCCACTTGTGGATCCTTTTCCTCTCTCCTGCATGGCATGCAGCTTGATCTTTTCCCTGTCCCGAAGGGTCCTTCTTGAGAACTACTGGCAGTAATAACACTTGTCTGAACTGTGCAAGGATGGCAAGCATACAATACAGACAGAGTGTGGGTCAGATTTAGCCATTTTCTTCCCACAAGAAGTATACTTGTTAAACAGGGCTGGCATTTCTGACTAAAAAAATATCAGGAAAGTCAGAAAAAAAAGGTAGAGTAGTACACCTAGTACTAAAAAACGTTGAGTGAAGCCAAAAAAATACAACTTCAAAATATCAATTAATGAGAGAAAGTCAATAACTGACGAGCTCAATGCTCCAAGATCCTCACAGAAGGAGCCGGAAACAAGAACTGACCTAAATGTCACCGGTGGGGCATGATGGGAGCCCGGAGGTCTCAAAGGCACGACGTCAGTTTTTGATATGTGTTTTCATATGCAGGCTCTGGGCTAACTGCCTGCTATTACCTTGCCTTTTTCCTTGAAAATAAAGGCTATGTTCAAACAAGTTAAGAGTACATTTCTCTAGGTTATGGAAATGTTGCATAGATAGGTTTTATTTTAAATGAAAAAATACAATGCAATATTGGCAATTTTTAGCCTATTTTGGTTGTTTGGGCTGCATATATGTGTATATATATATTGATGTACGTTTTTCACGGGACTAGTCCTTAGATTTGGTTAAACATATATATAGATAGATATATATACACATACACATACACACACACACATATATATATAGATATATATATACATACATATACACACACGTATTTTTATATATGCTCCGGTGTCCCCGAGCAAGGGCGGGACTATTCTGTGCTTATGACTATTGCGGAGTATCCCCTGGAAGAGAATCTGTGGCTAGGAGTCTCTAACCAAAACATATATGTATACAGAAACATATGCACACACAAAAGAAGCCACCCTGAATAAATCTCTGATTCTATACACAAAGACAAGCACTCTACGCTTGATTAAGTGGGGTGCTGGGCATCTCAAAAAATGTGAAGGACTGTCCTCACACACCACCAGGTGTCATGCTTCATCATTGGCAGTCCTCGCTCTCTAGAAACTACGTTTGGTAGAGAGCGGGCCTACACCTGGAGACAGGGATGCACTTCTAAAAGCTAAGTGGGGGCCCGTGATGAAGTGAAAGGTTAAAAACCAATGTAAACACCAAAATACATTTATTTGTTAGGTGTTTACTTGATATTAAAAATCAAGAGTGGGGATATGTGGAGCTAGTATCCCATCACCACCAGGGTCGTCAACATGTTTCTGCCATATTGGCCTGGGGGGTCCATGGCATCCATCAGGACGAAATAGCTAGGGCTCCTATCTAACCTCTTCTTATTAAGATACTATCATCTTGTAGGGTGACCTATGCCAACCTCTACCTATAGTAGGGATTTCTTGAAACCTGGAAAATAAATGTTAACATTGTGTCAAATGGGGCTGATGCTCAAGCATGTATACAGAATCAGAAATAGCAATAATTACATCATGCATATTAACAAAATTACGCATGTGAATGTGTAACACGTGTCACTGCAAACGTGGCGCACATACATATTTCAAATGCTTAAGTTTTGTGAGACCAGCTCACATTCTTACCCCAAGTCAGGGACTAAGTTGCCCCATGGGAAGGGGAACTGAGGGACCCCTGTAGTCACACTCTATGTTTAGAGTAAAATAATGGGAGGTAAATGATTGCAAATGCATTATGTCCACTTACTTTAACCAGGGCTAGGAATGCGAAACCTCTGGTACCTCAAGCATACACCCATGCGCACGCTTACTGCCTCAAGGTGCGTCCCTCGCCGTTCTCCTAAAGGTGCCCTCCTCTCTTCCCCGCTGATGGTGGAATGAGCGAGGACCTGCTGTTTTTATAGGTACTGAGTAATTACTTAAATGGGTTAATTAGCGGCACCTGGTGCGTAATTAGGTTGCCCAAGATCCGGTGTCCGGGCGCCCTGCCTGGACGTTGCATATAATTCATGCCGGCGTTTCGTTTGTTTGACAAGCTGGGGGCCCGGCAGTGGCGGGATATGTCACCGCCAGGTGAAAGTGCCCTCGATGTGAAGAATCCGGTGTCCCAACCTGGATTGCCTGGGGGCTGCGTCATAGTTTAAAAATGACGGGCAGAGGCGGGTCCAGTCCATCTGCATCAGCCTGTACTGACGAGAGGACCGGGGCATGGCTTCTGCCGCGCGTGCGTGTAGCTATGCGGCCGCATTACCTGGCGGCCCATTAAATGTGGATAAAGCAGCAGTGCACTCTTGCTTCTTGTGCGTCACTTCAAATTTAAACAGGGCAAAGGCGTTTTATCAGGAGTTGGTGTCTTCCTTATTACTAGAATTGAGAATAGAACCCAGTCTTTTATTATAAACTCCCATGATATTTATTACACATTTTGAAAAACCAAGGCGTCTTGTCATAAATTTGTTTTGTTCCTCAGGATTGTGTCGAATTTTAGAATAAAGCTCAATATCTTTATACTTTACATCATCAATAGTGGGGGGCACTATCAGGGAGGAATAATGAAATACAGAATGGACAGAAATTTTATCAAAACCTGTTAATTTCATCAAAATTCCTCTCTCAACAAGAGTCATTCTAAGTTACAGTTTCACCGCCTCAATGATGCAGAGTGGAGGTTTCTAAGAAGGGACAAGAGGGTGCGTGGGGACATATTAGCAATGACCTATGCTCATGGAAATGTATACCACGAGTGTTCATAACTGCAAAGTCTGCGTTATTGTGACTGTATCATCCGATTTGAAGCCATGGTATATTGTCGTTGAGACCGGATTCCCATGTTCTTAAACGGTACACCCAGCGTTGTTCACGAGTGTGCAGTCTTCTTTCTATATTTGGGCTGCTTGAGCTCATTTTTTCCAGAACCACTCATTTCAGGTAACCATCCAGATGGCCTTTTTCTAAGCAGTGATGTGTCAATTCGGTGTTGTTTTTTTGCACCTAATCGTACTGCGGTGTCAGTTGATTCTCATTTTTATTTTCCTGGTTGTCATACTTACGTAGAAAATGTCACACGGGCATGTGATGAGGCAGATGACGTTTTCCCTATTGCAGTTTGTGAAGTCTTTCAAAACCCATGGTTTACCTGTTTTTATGTCCACCTCTTTTGTGGGGTGTGTGTATTGGCACGCCACACAATTCCCACAGGGATAGTGGCCTACCGGCCGCTTATGTTCCCATAGGGTTGCCTGAATTTGGATTTGGTGGAAGTGGTGTTTTTGCGTAGACTAGTTCATTGCGGATGTTTGTATTTCTTTTGGACGCGAACAACGGTTGCGGCCATTGTTTTTCTGCTCCATTCAAAATGTTACAATTTTTTCGCACTATAGTTTGGACCTTGTTGGAAATGGGGGAATATGTGGTGAGACACACCATTCTGTCGTTGTCTTGTTTTACATGATTTTCAAGCAGGGCATCCCGGTTGTTATTCCTTGCTCTTGTCACTAATTTTTTCGGGTAGTGGCGTGTGACCAGTTTGTCCTCCAGGGGGCATTGTTCACCATGATGAAAATCCTTATTAAGCATGCGAATATAAAGGGGTTAAAACTTCAAACAGAAATAGAGGGTTTGGAGGGTGGGAGCCATCTAAGGGCATGGTGGCCATTGGGCAAGGATCAAGGCGTGCTTGGTAAATTGTAGATCATTGCCTAA
The DNA here is from genome assembly GCA_963921515.1 of Calotriton arnoldi. Classification (NCBI taxonomy): domain Eukaryota; kingdom Metazoa; phylum Chordata; class Amphibia; order Caudata; family Salamandridae; genus Calotriton; species Calotriton arnoldi. The sequence goes on from CAWUFW010008743.1 coordinate 773,389, forward strand.
GCATGCCGAGGATATATGGCTTTCGCTAACAAATAATGCATGGGATGCCATGTTTTTAACAGAAACATGGTTGAACGCAGATTCTGTTGCAGCAGTGGCCCTGGCCACCCCACCTGGTTTTAAAATGTGTTGCGCCAATAGGGAGAGTGGAAAAAGAGGTGGAGGGGTAGCCATTATCTTTAAGGACTCTTGGGTCCTAGCATCATCAGCTCCCCTTAATCTGGAGGGGATAGAGGGTCTTAACTTTTGTCTGCAAATTGACCCTTCAACCTCTTTCTCAGGCATCCCCATCTGTAGACCTCCAGGTTGTGCACCTTACATAATCCACGAGCTTTGCAAATATATTGCCCAGAAATCGCTATTATACTCAAATTTCACTGTTTTAGGTGATTTTAACTTACATGTAAATGACCCTACCTGCACGCTGGCAGCTCAGCTAGTGCTCTCCCTCGGGGGTGCCAATCTAATGCATCATGTTTCTGCCCCCACACATAAGGCAGGACACACCCTGGACCCCGTGTTCTCTAACTTGGTTTCCCTGCACACAATGGCCCCCATCAAATTGGTCTGGTCGGACCACTGTCTGATTCCTTTCTTCTTTTGGTTGGACAAGCCCTGTCAAAGGAGGGGTAATCAAGCCTATATTAAAAGAAGTTGGAAAAATCTGACGATACCAAAGGGGATGATGGACGGAGCGCTTGAGCAAATCAAACACTCACCCCCAGTCAACTGATCTGGGTTTAATCCATCATCATTCTTTAGCTCACTCCACCACCCCAGTTCAGACATGGCCATATGCAAATCAGTCTGACCCTGTGCCTCATGGGAACAGTCCAGCCCGAACTGCCAAGCCATGTCTTCCCTGGACCGGAAACAAGCATCCTGGGACCGGTTTCTGGCTATTCAGCCGTCATCAGCCAGGCTAGCTTGAATCCAGTGGCAAAGTGAGCAAGGGACCCACGTCTGGGCATACCCTGCCAACTTAGGGCGAACAAAGCGATACCAAAGGGGATGATGGACGGAGCGCTTGAGCAAATCAAACACTCACCCCCAGTCAACTGATCTGGGTTTAATCCATCATCATTCTTTAGCTCACTCCACCACCCCAGTTCAGACATGGCCATATGCAAATCAGTCTGACCCTGTGCCTCATGGGAACAGTCCAGCCCGAACTGCCAAGCCATGTCTTCCCTGGACCGGAAACAAGCATCCTGGGACCGGTTTCTGGCTATTCAGCCGTCATGAGCCAGGCTAGCTTGAATCCAGTGGCAAAGTGCTTTGCAATTATATTGCCCAGAAATCACTATTATACTCAAATTTCACTGTTTTAGGTGATTTTAACTTACATGTAAATGACCCTACCTGCACGCTGGCAGCTCAGCTAATGTTTTCCCTCGGGGGTGCCAATCTAATGCAACATGTTACTGCCCCCACACATAAGGCAGGGCACACCCTGGACCCCGTGTTCTCTAACTTGGTTTCCCTGCGCACAATGGCCCCCATCAAATTGGTCTGGTCGGACCACTGTCTGATTCCTTTCTTCTTTTGGGTGGACAAGCCCTGTCAGAGGAGGGGTAATCAAGCCTATATTAAAAGAAGTTGGAAAAATCTGACAGCAGCGGCCTTAGATCCTATCCTACAGGCCAGCCAACCCACACTCATCTGATCCTAATGCGGATTCCTTGGCTTTAAATCAGTGGATTTCGACAGCAGTTGAATCTGCTGCCCCGGCCTAGCCCGCTAGATCTTCGAGGCTCTCCCCCTCCGCGCCTTGGTTCTCGGAATCACTTAGGTCTGCCAAGAGCAGTTGTAAACGACTGGAACGGCAATGGAGGACTAATTAGTGTGAGGCGGCCAAGATCACTTATAGAAACGCACTGAAAGAATTGCACAGCTTGATAAAAGGTAGCCAGGAGGGACAACCTAGCTAGGTGCATTTACAAGGCTGACAACTCTCCCAAGGAGGTATTCAAGGTAGTCGACTCCTTTCTCAAACCTAGAGCAGTAGAGATCGATGTGCAACCCTCCCTCTCTCTGTGCGAATGTATCTCCGTCTTTTTCGACAATAAAATTCAGAAAGTGTACAAGTCATTCTCAGCTACACCGGAGACAGAGAAATCTGACAGTAGGGAAGAATGTATTCGAGAGCCGTCATTTACGGATTTTATCCCTATTTCCCAGCAGGAAGCGCTGGTAGAAATTTTGAGGTGTAAGTCAAGGGCACCGGATGACCCCTGCCCCCCCAAACTGTGGAGAGTGATGGCACACTCTCTAAAGCACGTGCTGACGCACATATGGAACTCATCCCTTGCGTCTGGCACCTTCCCAGATATCTGGAAACATGCCACGCTCCTCCCCCCGAGGAAAAAACCGAATGGGGATCCAGGGGACTTGAACAACTACAGGCCCATCTCTCTGCTGCCAGCACCAGCAAAGATGCTGGAAAAACTGGTGCAGCGACAACTGACAAGCTTTATTGAGAGTAAGGGCATCTTACACGATACCCAATCTGGCTTTTGGTCTGGCTTCAGTACTGAGACGGCCCTCTTGGAGGTGGCGGAGTCGGTGCGACTGGCGGTGGATTCAGGGGCATCCGCGATGCTGGTGCTTCTGGATCTATCGGCGGCATTTGACATCGTCGACCACACCTCGCTGTCAAGGAGACTTCAGGAGATGGGCATTGGGGGTATGGCACTGGCCTGGCTGATCTCCTACCTGAATAATCGCTCACAGAAGGTCGCGTTGCAACCCTTTGTGTCTAAATCAAAACAGCTCTGGTGTGGAGTCCCTCAGGGGTCAGCGCTGAGTCCACTCCTGTTTAATCTGTACCTGGCTCCACTGTTCTCTTAGATAGCCAATTGGGGGGTCAAAGTGATTTCGTACGCCGACGACACCCAGTTGGTCTTCACTTTTAAAGAGCAGACCGAGGATGCCTTTAAGAGTTTCAAGGGATGCCTGAGAGATATAGCGTTGTGGATGAACAACAACAAACTTAAGCTCAACGCAGGAAAGACAGAGGTGATGTTCTTCGAGAAAGAGCCACCTCCAGCACTGGATCTATGGTGGCCAATGGAAATGGGACTTCCCCCCCCTCCCCTGCAGACTGCATAAAACATCTGGGTGTGAAGTGGGAGGCTGATCTTTCATTCTCTGCACAGATACGGCAGGCGACAGCTACCTGCTTCTGTAAACTGAGAAACTTGAAGAAATTCCTACATTTGCTGCCAGAAGAGTGCCGAAAAATCATAGTCCATGCCTTAGTGACATCCAGGTTGGACTATGCAAATGGCCTGTATCTGGCCTAATTAGACGACTTCAGATGGTTCAAAATGCGGCTGCGAGACGGATTAGGCGCGTCCCTTTCCGCGAGCATGTCTCTCCGCATTTAAAGAGCTCCATTGGCTACCAGTGGCTAAAAGAATAAAGTTCAAGGCCCTGATGCTTGCATTCCGAGCCATGCATGGTAAATGCCCCAGCTGCCTAGAACACAGACTACGCGGATATAAGCAGTCTAGATCCTTAAGGTCCAATTCTCAAAAGCTACTCTGCACGCCTCGTTTCAAGAAGGCTCGCTTGGGGGGCAGATCGTTCACGGTCTGGGCGGCAAAATTGTGGAACTCCTTGCCAAGTGATCTCCACAAATAGATACAGAACCCCTTTTTAGGAAAATGGTTAAGACCTGGCTCTTTATGGCAGAATAATTGGGCCGGGTGTGGCTTTCTGGTTTTTTCCATCTACGCACTACTGATCGCTTTAGCGCCGGGACACCTCTGTTTGAGGTAGCTGTCGCGCTCTACAAGTGTCTGTATTATTATTATTATTATTAAAAGCAAATTGAGGTTATGGATTGTCAAGAGCTAATAGATAAGAATTAGGCTATTTTTAATAGGGTGATCGAAGATCACCAGCAATATCTCAGGGACAAAAAGATGCGCAAAATTAAGCGAGACGACTGCAATTAAAGGGATGGTCGCATATATACCTTCGCGAAAAAATGACAACCCTAACACACTGGAAGACAGAAAGAGAGGTAGGGAGGAAAGCCTTGAGATAAGATCAGCCAGCAGCAGCTCACTAGCCTCAAAAGAGAGTACCACCTCTAATACAGTTCAGTCAGGCACCCCTTTAGGGGAAGGGGCCTCCAATTTCCAGAAGGATTTGGAGAGGCTCCGCATAGGCGACAGGCAACGCAAAAAGGGACCAAAAAGATAAGGCGAGGTGGGAGAAGGCGGAAAAGGGAAATTAGACAGCCATGCTATGCTAACCCGCTCAAAGAGAAACTAGAATTGGTGGGTCTTGAGAGCTCTAACGTAGAACAGTCAGGTATTGATATTCAAATCATGATGCACATTTGATACAACCCACACCCGCCCAGATGGATCTCCAGATCATCAACCTCTCTAGCAGAACACTAGACAAACATGAGATAAGCCTTTTGAAAAGGGGTCTTAGGTTCTGCCCCACACATTGGGGGGATTTGGTTGATGTTCATATTGACTTGTTCAAATTTCTACGTGTACTTAAATTAAAAGCGCATTTTTCACAGCAAGTACCCAAACCTGTTTCTAATGTGCATGAAACGCTACCTGTACTACAAACTATTGGTGATATACGAGATGTGCAAAATCTGTTATCTATTGAAAATGAGGAGGTAATAAGGATGCAGAAAATTCTTGATGATCTCAATATCAGAGAGTGTCCCAAAACCGACACTGGGCTTAGGTGTAAATCCAGGTTTGTCCCGCATGGTGGATACCACTCCAATATCAATGAACTTGGGGAAAAGATTACACATAAATTGCGATTACTGGATATCCCCAATAAATTTGGTCCCCAACCTAAATTCAATCTGTCAGGGGAGGAGAGAGAGGCTCTTCGTAGGCTACAAAATGATGCAGCAATTGTAATAAGGGAGGCGGACAAAGGCAGGAACGTTGTAATCATGGACAGGATTGATTATATGGGTGAGATTTCCTGCCAACTGAGTAACTAACAATGCTATGAACTGATCAGGACAAATCAGATTCCAGAACTTACAGCCACTATCAAATCCAGATTGTGTGAATGGAGGGACGAATGCCTGCTGACGGATGACAAATGCAGATACCTTCAAGTTGAGAATGCCAGATTCCCGTGCATATATATCCTGCCAAAAGTGCACAAAGGTGGAGATTTTCCACCAGGGAGACCCTTAATTTCCAGGGTGGGCTCACGCATGGAAAAATTGTCGGAATTTGAGGAGATTACCTTGCAAAAACATGTAACTAATCTCCCATCCTATCGTAACGATAGCAAGGACATTTTTGGTTAAATTTAACGATTTTTTATGGTCAGAAGAATTGCAATTTGTTACATTTGACGTAGTTAGTTGTACACATGCATCCAGAAAGACTTTGGCTTAATGGCATACGCCATTACCTTGATAAGGATGGTGCTGATTATTATGCATACAATGCCATGATATTGGATATGATAGACCTTATCCTCACAAAGAACTATTTCAAGCATGATGAAAAATGGTATCATCAATTGCAGGGAACTGCCATGGGCTCCCGCTTTGCTCCTTCTTATGCCGGGCTCTTTATGGGCTGGTATGAGAGGGAGCATGCCTCGGGCAAAGGTGCCTCCTCCTGGAGTAAATACATCATATTCTGGGGGAGGTACATATATGATATCATTTGCCTCTAGGCAGGCCCTAGTGAATTACTTGTTGACTATCTGGCATATCTGAATGATAACTCTTACAATGTCAAACTCACCATGCACCATCACAAAGAACATATTGACTTTCTGGATATTCACTTCTATGACAAGGATGGGGTGTTTCAAAGTACAATGTACCGCAAGCAAATTGCATGCAATAGCGTCCTACACGCATTGAGTGCACATGCAAAATCTGTTATCAGAAATATCCCTTACGGGGAAATGGTGCGAACTAGGCGTATCTGTAGTGAGGAAAGTAAATTTAGAGAGTTTAAGGGACATCAAACAGCGTTTCCATCACCGTGGGTATGACCAAAAAACACTGGAGAAAGCAGAACAGAGTGCTGTATGCTTGCCCAGAGTGGATACACTGAAAGATAAACAGAAAAGAATACACAAGAGGTCTAGCAAAGCACATTCAAGAAGCAAACTGGCATTCTACACCAAATATAGCATACTGAGTGGTAAGATCTTTAAAGCATTCAGCAAACATTGGCATTTGCTATGGGACATCCCCTCCTTGCGTCCGTTTATCAAACATAATCCTACAATAGTATATAGGAGGGGATGCACACTCCGGGATTCACATTGCCCTAGCTATGTCACTACAGAGAGGTCTACAAAGAAAGCTTGGATACCTTCGGGACCCAATGGGTTCTATACCTGTACCAACTGTAATATTTGCCGGCATGGCCGGAATAAGCAAAGGGAGTTTAGCTACAATACAAACCATGTTTATAAGATCAGGCCATTTATTAATTGCAACACACCGTTTGTGGTCTATATTATTGGTTGTCCGTGCAAGCTGATTTATGTGGGCAGTACCATGCGCAGTCTCAAGACAAGGATTCAGGAACATCATAGAGCCCTTCACAACTTAGACCCAAGATACCCCATAACTGACCACTACAGGGTAGCACATGAGGGGGATTCTTCCTTTTGGTTTTTTGGAATTGACCATATCACTGCAAACAGAAGAGGTGATGACAGAGAACTCATTCTGAGACAGACTGAAGCTAAATGGATTTGTAGATTACAGTCTGTCTCGAGAGGGCACAACACAGATGATTCATTCCATTACTTCCTGAGATAGGATCGATGCTTGTTGTTCAGCTATAGTTGCCTCTCTGTTGCCTTCCCACTTCTCCTTTGTTGCTGTTTTCCTTTTATATCCTGAGTTGTGGAAGGATGATGTACCATCTGTTTGCAACTCCCTTAATGGGCTGAGAGATATAGGTGTTATGTCTCTGTTGCCTTCCCACGTCTCCCTCCTTGCTGTTTCTCGATTTACACTCTGATTCATGGAATGATGATGTATCATCTGTTTGCAACTCTCTTAATGAGGGTCCCCACATATGTCTTGGGCGCGAGAGAGTTGCCCATTTGGCCCCCCATTTTGGGTGTCTCTGCTGGGTTACTAGGGTTGAGCATACCTTCCCCGCAGACATTTTTCGGGTTGTAAGATATGTGGTTATGCGTTGCTGCATTATTTACTTATTTATAGCTTCACCACTGTGAACATTGCTGTCTGATGACCTATTTTGGGTGTCTCTGCTGGGTTACTAGGGTTGAGCATACCTTCCCCGCTGACATATTTCGGGTTGTTATACATGCAGTTATGCGTTGTGGCAATATTTACTTATTTATAGCTTCACCGCTGTGGATATTGCTGTCTGATGACTGTCTATTTTTCAACTAGCCCACTATAGGACTAGCCCCGTAGGGGCTCTCTGTGATTGACTGGAGGTATGCCATTGACTATTGGCACGCATTTGCTTATTGGTGCCGCTGTTTCTGCTGGCCTGTAGATATGCTCACGGCCATGGATCTCCATCGGGATTTATTCCCGATAATATAGGTAAGCTAACTAGGGCCTTCCCCTTTATCTACACTCCGTCATGTTTGAAGTTTCTGACCAGCTATTTGTGATGTGACTTTTGACATTTATAACAGTAACTAAAAAGATCTTTTGATTTTGAACACCCTAATCCATCCGGATACCATTCTTCTGATTATTTACTTTGTCCCTTTAAGAGATTGCCTGTGGCGAGTCAGTAAATAAAATAAGGTATCGACCAGGAGGTGAGAGTTATTTAGTTATTAGTACGGTTCTGACAATGATGGAGCTATGTTTCCTCATGGGGGGTTTGTTGGTTGTGTGATAGTGTTTCACACATGTTGTCACTTTGTATTTTAATTTCTATCTTTATTTTTAGTTTAATTTTGATGTGGTTCTATGCGTGATCTTTTGATAATTGTGGCCTTATTTTTAGCACAATAAGGCGGACTTCCATGCTCCGAGTTTGTTTACAGCTGAGCACCGACGAATCATCTCTTTCAGGCTGCTACACGGTCGTGGATTTACACGCCGTACGTAGGCGTCCATTGAAGACATACGCTGACGAATCAGCTAATGCCGAATTCACCTGCGTACGTGGTTTAAATACGATCGGACGCCACCGGGTCAGTTGATTTCGATTTAGCTGGAGATGTGACGGGTTACCGCTAAGTTACGGTAAGAGACGCTGTCTCTGTTTGGATGTTGCTTTACGGGGACACCGACATTATTGATATTCCACACCCGCCATAGGGGGTGCGTGTTACTATTTGATAATCTTTGAGCCCGTTGGCAGTTGAGAAGTATTTCTAATTTTCCAATTTTCCATCATGCTTGTAATGGAATGGCGAGCCATCACTGACAGGGTCTATTATCACTTTTAGTCTTCTGCCCCTTCTACATGGGGCAGGGGTCCACACCCGGACATAGGGGGTTGCTGTAAATCATTTGGTTACATAGTCATAAAACCGTTATAAACTGGGCATTACATAATACGTGTTAATGAGAGGGTTTGTTTTATAACAGTTCTGTTTATATTATACAGTGATTTTGAATATGCGTGCCATTGTATATTACGGGTCTACCTTACCGGACTACTCACTGCCGGTTCTTTGATTTATTGAGAATTCATTATTGATGTATGACTAATCCTTCACTTACGTCTACACCTGTTGCGCTTTAAGCAAGGTGGGACTTCATCCCTTGCTACTGTCTCTCGCCACAGTACTTTAAGCAGAGGGAGAGAATTGGGGTATCTATATACCTGTGGTAATATTCTGATTGCCACGGACCTATCACACTCTTAATGCCTGTTTATTCGTCTAGGCATATTTGATGGGCTATCATACCCGTGGCCTTAATATGGGCCGTTGTTTCTTCGAAGTTTGCCTGCTTGGGACGTGACGGAAATACATATTTTGGAAATATATACATGCCATATTTTACATATGAAGCATCTTGAGATGAATTTGGACAATCCAATGTTATTATTGTAAAAGGTATGCTCCATCACTAGCCACATCATATTTGCTCACTTATATGGTCACCTTTCTGGGTATTTTTGCTCACTTTGTCTGTGCTTGTTTGTGGTTGTTTTGCACTTTGTGGCATCATGAATGTCATGCTGATTCCTGGTACTTGGTACATGCGTATTTGAAACATGACTTGGCACCTTGTTTAATTGTCTAAATATTCGTGTTCTTCTCAGATGCGTTTTTAATCTCTTAACGTCACCCTCTGTTTTGGGGGTTTTCTTTCTAAAAGTCACTTAGGCCCATTCAATCCGTTTTGTTGATAGGTGTGATTGCTTGGTGCATTTCTTTTGTCTAAGAGGGCATGAGTTTTTATTAGCGGGTCCTATTGGAACAGCTGCCCCTTATAACATCTGTGTGGATTATTTGCGCATGTCGAAGGGGGAACTAGTTGCCATGCACAGGTTCAATGAAAAACGACTGCCCCCGCCCTCTCTCCCCCCCTTTTTTGGTGTCACCTATGAGAATTGTGCTCGTCAGTAAATGGTTTTTATTTGTCATGATGGTCTGTGCCAGTCACATGTTTACATGTTTTTAATTAACTTGTCGTCTAAGACATGTCTCTTTGTAAATTTATAGTTTATCCTTCGGGAATTGTGTTTTTGCATGTACATATGTCTGCTTGGTATTATGTGTATATATTTATGTATTTATATATGGGTTGTTTACAGCTCGGATGAAGTTCAAGTGTAAACTGAACGAAACGTGTTGGCTGGATGTTGTGCGTTGAAGCAAAGAATCTTAATTGAATAAATAAAGAATTAAAAGGATTACTGGAGCTTACGCATATCCTTATTGATTGTGGACAATAAGAATGATGGTGCACATTCCAAAATTCAAGATTTCTGTTCTGCTTTGCAGTTGCACCGAATGACGGCAGGTGCAGAAATTGTTGTGCACATCTGCATTTAAAATATACAGAAGAAGAAACAGAACAGTGAAGTGTGGCTTTGACAGTTCGCCGTCGAGTGTGCTGTATTGTAGGGTTTGTGCTTATGTATCATAGACGTCCGAGGAGAAGCAGTTTCTCCTGATGCGAAGGAACTGTCCTACGGGAAGGTTCTGTCTTAGTGCCTTAGGATGGAAGCTTTCGAACATGAGGAGACTGTTTTTGTCCGTTGTCTTACTGTGGACTCGTTTTCATTCCATCGTGATCCAGTGTTATAAGTAGGTCCAAGAAAACTGCTTCGTGCTTATTGATAGTATATGTGAATTTCAAATATTCGTCCTTTGAGTTGACCCACTCCGCAAATTCTATTGCTTGTGGTTCGTTGCCGCGCCATACTATCAGGACATAGTCGATGTATCTGTGCCAAAGTCTCAATTGTTGTCTGTAGGGGTTTTCCGGGTTGTATATGTGGTCAACCTCGAACTGGTGCACATAGAGGCACGCCATACAAGGGGCAAAAGTGCTCCCCATAGACGTGCCCCTTATCTATGGTATATTGTGTCCTCATACTCAAAGAAGTTTTCTGTGAGTGCCATTTCTGTGCATTCCAGAATGAAATGCCGTGGGGTCAAGAATTGCCAATCCCTCTCTTGTAGGATGTGTTCAACCACTGACAGGCTCCGTCTATGTGGAATGCTCGTGTAGAAAGCCTCAATGTCCATCGTGATGATCCAATCCTCTGTAGGGTTGATTTCCATGTCTCTAAGTAAGCATAGGACATGTTTAGTGTCTTTAAGATATGAGGCTGATGTCTTTACGATTTTTTGAGATGCCCAGCACCCCACTTAATCAAGTGTAGAGTGCTTGTCTTTGTGTATAGAATCAGAGATTTATTCAGGGTAGCTTCTTTTGTGTGTGCATATTGGGTTTGGAGGCCAGCTCACCCTGAACACCCCATAGCCTCTAGTTCCCTCCCCTAGCAAGCTCTAGGGTTCGGTGTGTGAATTACACAAATATATATACATTCTACACATAAGCTTGTTTCTTAACACGTATTAATTACTACACATATGAATGGTACTCATTTTATCATCCTCTGAAGAATGAATGTTTGTGTTAACTAGGCAGGGATTAATACTTATTTGCCTGCACATTACATGCAATTCTTTGCAGTGGTTTGATAGCCTACTGCGTCACTAAATCATAATTTACTGCTGGAACTTTTCAGCAAATGCACAAACTCTTTAAGCTATCGTACTAAGATTCAAACTTGACCTCCAGGTTACATACAGAGCATTGCAGCAAATACACTACAGTGCATGCTATTTACCAACACATTAACCTTCTCAGCTATATCTGTGGCGGACACACTTGGCCAGTTCACATTTTTCGTTCACCCACTCTGGCAAGCATCAAAGGGCAATGGGTCACCCACTTCAGCCACTGGTTGACTTCACTATAAGGTTTGGCATTCTGCCCTTTCACAAGGGGCACATCTATCCACAAAGTAGTTCCCATCAGTGCCAGGGAGTTCTATGGCTTGGTCTGCTTTTTTGAGACAAAAAAACATTTTTGCTTTTAGTCAGTGTTTTCTTTTTTAGATGGAGGAGGGCCCAGCAGTTTCTTGAGCAATAAAAAGTTTTAAAAAAACCATGACAAAACACAATAGGAATTTCAAAAAGACTGGCGGCCAACACCAGTCTGACTGGCTTTGCCAATGCTTGTCTGATATAAGTGAATATGCTCGATTTAATGGATGAGTTTGTGAGCAGGTGGAAAGTTTTAAGATGAACAGATGTGTGCGAGTAAGGATGAACTATTCTTTTAATCTTAGAATAGGTAACCACTGATAACAGAATATCTGGCTCTTCATAGCTAATTTTCCCCAGTCATTTTCCCAATCTACTGCATTCCTCCCTTACAAAATTAGAGAAAGGCATTTATCCTAATGCCTGGTGCAATACCAACAGAGCTTAAAAGATCTCAGGCAAAGAGCCCCTCTTCGGAGACTGTTGGGTATTGTAGCGCTCACCCAGTGAGGAGCACGACCTGATAGACCCGATAATGAAGCTTGTCACTTCAGTGGGTGAGGGTCTGCGCATTCTAAAAAGGATGCCCAAAGTGACCTGTATGGTCCACTTACTATAATATAGTCTAATAGGACCAATGGAACTGCAGACTCTTTAAGCTTCATTAATTCAGACAAGGGAGGCGGTGTGCTGGACCGTTCAATTACCTCTCCATCCCCTCCTTTACGCTGCTTGTTACTACAGATAGCCAGACATTATGTTTGAGTGATTGTATCCCTCGATTGGTCTGCATAAGTACATATTTTGCACCAATTATGAAATATAACAATCCTGGTGTTTACTTCTGGCGTAGGCCTCACCCTTGACATGAGTGAGGTCTTGCACATGTTCTGTTACCTGAAGAAGGGCAACACATCATTGAACGGACAGTGGACTACTGTCCCAGTCATTGGTTTACCATTCAGCGGCTGCAGAGAGCATCCCATTTTGTGAATTCATATTCATGATGACCCGAGCTTTTTATCTGTGGCCCTGGAGAGGAGGTCTACCTACTGGGCCACTCATTTAAAGTTACACTTCAATGCACTAACCCAGATTTTAGCACTAACATCCCAAACGTATGTTGCATGTTTTTGTGTACATGGCCGGCGTGGTACATGCACTGTTTGTATGAATGAGCCAGAGTAACGGGGGCCTCTGTGATCCTTTTTGGAAGTCTCTTGAATGGCCTTATGCACAAGATGGCGATGAGGTGGTTTTCCCAGAGTGGAAGTGTACTGCTGACATTCCTGAAACTGGAGGGAGAAGAACTAGATACTGGGCTGGAGAGAGATGAGAAAAGTACCCTTTAGTAATTCAATTAGTCTTTTCCGGAGAGGAGCTGCTGATTAATCTTCCTGTAGCACTGCCATTTTAGAGAGGATGAAGGGTGGGACCGCAGTCTCTGTTGTTCAAGGAGAGAAGGAACCCTTAACTGAGGCCACCCTTTTGTCTTTCCCCTGATCACTCTTCAGTGTGGCTAAAGACAGCTAGAAGCCGAAATCTCAGACCTCTTTGTGCTTCTGTTGTAGGTACTCCAGGCTGGAGACTACCCTGTTGTGAGGAGCTGCACTCTAAACAAAGGCTGTGTCTGGAGAGCAGCTTGGAAAGGGCACTTGACGAGAAGCACACTAAACCGGTTCTGAAAGTGCAGACAGTGGATTCACATTTCCGGTCTGCTTTGACTGTATAAAAGTGGGAATCTGGCCCACTTGTTCCAATGCCAAATTCTCTTTGACCAAGGAAGCGAGTGCTCTACAGAGTCCTCAGATGCTGCTGTGCAACTGGAATTGGTGTCTGCCTGACAGCTAGCTTTCAGGGATGGGGACATCCCCGGAGTTATGCCACACTGGAAGAATCTGGTTATCTGACCTGAGGCACCTAGGAGCCATCTTGCCTGCTAAGAGATGGAAGGAGCCTGCCAAACCTGGAGGAGTGACTGCTCAGGAGGAGCCAGGTGCAGCAAAGCCCTAGTGCTAGTTTGATGAGCCAGAAGAAGGGAGAAGAAGAGTGATATCTCTGCACCATATGCTGGCTGGCAACAGACTCCTATTTGGTATACCAGAGGAAGGACAATGGAGGAGAACGGTCTGCATGCTGTAGATGTTGGTGGGCAAATAAACTTCTATTCATGGTTCCAGGCTGGAACCAAGCAGTGGTGAAATTAAAATACTTATCTGTAATTCAAGGTCTTGAGTCAATAATGTTTGTAAATTTACATGCCTGAATCATTTCCAGTCCTCAGGAATCAATACTTTCCAAATAGCAATAAACACATCCCTAACAAAAGTGTTTGAGTAGAACATCCACGGATGCTGCTGTGACCCCCAAAGAACTGTGACTACAACTATTCCGGTGCCACTGTGACGCAAACACCTGTGACCACAACTAATCCTAAGCCACCTAAAGAACAGTTGCCGCTGCCCTGCACTGCACTGCTACACCTCATCAAAAAACTGAGGCTTGCCTGTGTGCCCCCGGGATCACATTAAACTGAGACCTGAACCGAGCCACTTTTTCCAAGGAGTCTGTATGAAACCTACCACCTGTAGGCTGATCGGACTGTGGGAATGAAGAGATCCACCCACATGGAAACACCATATCGCCAGGTTACCTCTTTTGTCGGCTCAGAGGGCTCTGTGTTTCTGCTCTCAATGCCACTCTTCAGCCATGACCTCTCTGCAACTGGATGAGATACATCAGAACGACTGCATGCACACTCCCAAAAGTAGGAGGGAGGCAGTTCACCGCAACCAGCTGGCTACTGCACAACATCTGAATACCTTCAGGACTTACTGTGGTGAGAGAAAAGACTGCAGGAACTGTGAAAGACAGAGCACTGGCAATTCACGAGGTGATAATTTGCACCCGAGCTTGTGAAGATGGATTTAACCCAACTGTTTTAGAAATGCCCCTTTTAGAAAGTGGACATTTCTCTACACTTACTTCTCTGTGTGTCTTGACAGCCTGCCTCCAATACATGTCTTGGCGACAGTTACATTTGAGCATTCCCTCTAGACAGCCACAACACAGGACATTCAACTGCATCTGCATTTCTGCATTCATCTGGATACGGATGCGTCTTCCGGGGCTCGAGTGACGGGAGGGGCTCACACTCCACTTGAATAGTTAGTGTCCTGCCCACACACAAAGGGCTGATCACCCCACCACAGATAGCCTGGCAGACAGGACTGGGTTGAAAGGGATCCATGTGCACTTCAGAGGGCTCCTTTGAAGTTGCGCTCTACATCAAAGGCACTTTTGGCAATAAGTACTGGGGCTATGACCCCTTCACCTCAGACACTTTTTGGACCTGTAACCAGACACTGCTGGATCTACATTCGCAGATTGCCAAAAGGACTGCTGCAAATACTTTTTTCTCAGAAACTCAGACCATAATTTTAAAAAACAAGGAAGTTTATTAGAAACACTTGCCAAGCTCTAATTTAGTTTCTACAGGACTCGGAACTTAAACATGCTCCAGCCATTTGGTAGTCTATAGTAGCAGAGGGAGCAGATTTATGGGCCTCCAGGAGAAGAGACATCTGCATTTTAGTTGTGCTAATTGCACTTTGGCTCATCCGCCAGTGAGTGTAGGAGATAAAACAAACACAATCGTTAAAGTCTGCTCATATCCTGAAAAAAATACACCTGATGCTGTGCCTTTTACAGACAAGATGGGAGAGTTGGGGGAACAACACTGAGCGTGGAAGGCAAGTATCGGGGGGGGGGAAGGCAGGGAGAAGCATCAAGAGTAGGAGATAGCAAAAAAATGTTCACTCCCAAGGAGTGCTAAATGAAAAAGGAAAAAGCAGTTCTCTAAATTTGAGCAGTGGAGGGATACAGGTCCGCAAGTCAAAAGTGTGGTAAAGAGGCTATGCTCCTGGGAAGGGACAAACAAAATAACTAGAGTGAGCAAATCATGAGGAATATAAACTTTGGAAGCAGGAAAGACACAACACCGTGGCAGCTTCCTTGCATTTGATCTTTGAAAAGATTAAAAGCAGAGGCTCGAGCTGCCTTAAGTATACCTCAATGAATGACCAGAGTGTGAACCCTTAAATTGCAGCCATACCCAGTCAGCATGTTTATTTTGAAAGCATTATCTTATATAATACCATGCTGGCTGCGGGTCTCGTTGCTGCAGCCACGGTGAGGAAAAAGCCTGTTCAGCTCTGGAGGATATTAATGGTTGGTGAAAGAGGTGGGGCAAGGTTAGCGAGAGCGAAAACAGCGCAGGCGACTGCGAGGAATGTAAACTTTTAAAGCAGGAAAGACATGTAACACCATGGCAGCTTCCATGCTTTGATCTGTCAAAATACTAAAAGCGGTGGCTCACGCTACCTTAAAGATGCCTCAAGGGAGGACTGGGAAACTTTGACAAACATGAGCAGGAAACAAAGAAAACAAGCGTTCAGAAAAAAAGAAAGGCGTGCAGCCTCCCGAAGCGGCCGCCATGCTTAAAGATGATGCCAGGCAGTGTGTAGCGGGCACCACGCTGATCAAGGGAAATGCACAAACGGTTGCATGAAGTGCTCTTTTACAATTGCGGCCTCCCGAAGCCGGCGCCATGCTTATAGATGAACGCAGTAGCTGGGAAGCAGGTGGCACGCTGTTCAAGGGAAACGTACGAAAGCTTGCGTGAAGTGCTCTTTTAGAATTAAACAAGGGTTCTGAGCTACTAACTAAAATGGAACAAGTGGAAGGCCACAAGTAATGGGGGCCTGCTTCATGGGAGGAAACAAACAACGAAAAGGAGCGAAAAATAGGAACAAATAACCACTCAGAAGTAAGGATTTTTATGTAACACTGAAACAAACAAATAAAAAGCAGTGGGCGGGCTGTAAGCCCACAAAGTATATACAACATGTCTCAAAGAAACTGCGAGAGCACGGTCTAGACTCGACCTAAAAAGGCAGACACACGCATAATGCACGTGCAAGAAACAGGATCAAGGAAGTCCTGGATACACAGGGCAGAGTGCAACAAAAAAGTGCTCAATTGTGTGCACATATAAGTATGCAAGAGACTCAGTGAGGTGAAGAGAGACACGTATAATGCGCATGTGCAAGAAGCACGTGCTCATCAGGCACAGGTGTATATGGGTGCGCAGGAGCACGTGCTCAGCAGACACGTACAAACTGGAGAGTGCTTGAGAAAAGAGGCAGTTCGTGAAGCATGGAGACACATGGTGGATGTATTGGGTGTGGTTGGAAGGTGCTCAAATATTTGACTAAGCAGTTAAATAGTCCGGGAATGCAGAACACATGCTTTGGTTTTTCTGCCCCCTGTAGTTTTCGGAGCAAAGGCTCCGCTACATGGGGTGACCAACTCACCATATTAATATTAGAGTGACACCACGGTTAATGGAGGACTAAGGAGTGTGTGTAGGCCGAGCCCAGTAGGAGAACGGAGGCTCTTCATAACAATTAAAGTTAGACTCCTGCAAGCAAATGAATATTAATACAGCTCAGCGGGCTGCACAGGTGTACAGTGTTCTTTCCTTTCTATTACAGAAAAAATGATGAATGATAATGCAGCTCTGTAGGCTGAGGCGGAGTACGTGACTCTTCATAAATCTTAAAGTTAAACTAATGGATGAATGCCAAACAAATGAAAAGCAATGGACAGACTTGAAGCCCACAAAGTATATCCAACAGGTCTCGAAGCTCAACCCAAAAAGGCAAGACATTGAATAAGATAAGAAAGCAGCAAATGAAACTGACAATAAAGCCAACCAATAGTAAGCAATGGACGGGTTCTAAGCCCACTTTAAGTTGTCGGTATGGTTCACAAGATGTGCTCGCCTTGAGAGGCGAGACTTAAAAAAAAACATGTTGCACAACTATACCCTGTAATACATGGTTAGAAACAGAAGGTGCATTGACATGCTCTGTAGTAAGTGGTTACGAGTAACTAGACCAAATGCTTCCACGAAAAAGCTTTAACGATGAAGGCTAGAGAAAAACTGTAACCTGGCTAGCAACATTTACTTTTGTTTTGATTGAGGATTAAAGGGTTTGTTTCAAGTAGCAAGGTAACATTCATAAAGAATAATCATTCAGCATAGACCACATTTCACCAGAGTATGTCTAGAAGAGAGGAGAGCTGGCTCTGAAGCACCACCTATTTAATATAAAAGGATAGAGCACTTACAAATGAATGTAGTCCCTTGAAAGGTGATTTCTCTAAAGACAGCTGCCTCCAAGATGTTCAATAAACACAGCAGTGCCATGCTAATATATAATGTTGCTTTCTGTATGATTCATGATTCATCTTTTATAATAAACACCTCTGTAGAAAGATTTAGCGATTTTAGAATATCCGGAAATAGTTTCCTGAAGAAAAGCGTTGTTGAATAGTACCTCTGGGTTGTGTGGAATCCATTTTTTGCTTTGAAAATGATACAGCTTGACAGTTCTGTCATTGTCCAAACGAAGGCACTGTGTTCGGTAAACATGTGAGTGAACAAGACCCATTTGGTTAGAAACACGTCATGTCCACTTGCCTAAAATAAAAATATTGCTAAAGCACTGTGCTGTGATGTGGCTCGCTCCAGTCCGGTGGAGGAAATACACTTGGTTTGAAACCAGCAAGTGAGTACTCTGCAACACTCTGCTTGGTATGGGAATATCCATTACAATGCAGTCATTACAATGACCTACCTTTACAACGCAACTGCCTTTACAATGCATGCCATTACAACGCATGTCACTACAACGCATGCTGTTACAACGCATTATAAGGTAAGTAATGGAGATTTTTTTTAGTATTAGGGTGGGTATGGGTTTTGGGGTACACGGGAATAGTAATTTTTACCCCTACACTATACAACACTTTTCCCTACTGTTGCACTCATTGGAGTGGGAATAGTAATTTTTGCCCCTACACTATCCAACACTTACCCTAGTGTTGCCCTAAAAGTATTATGCGTTGTAATGGTATGCGTTGTAATGGTATGCGTGCAATGGTATGCGTTGTAATGGTAGTTTTTAAAAATGCGTTGTAAAATCATTCAA
This sequence comes from Calotriton arnoldi, assembly GCA_963921515.1. Lineage (NCBI taxonomy): Eukaryota > Metazoa > Chordata > Amphibia > Caudata > Salamandridae > Calotriton > Calotriton arnoldi. Next base: position 791,937 of record CAWUFW010008743.1, read on the forward strand.
TGTAATGGTAGTTGCGATGTAAAGACTGCGTTGTAAAAGCATGCGTTGTAACATCATATATTCACTTGGTACATAAATGCTTGAAAAGGCAATGTACGCGCCATACATACGATGCACCACACAGCAATACAACAATGCATCTAATAAGCACATGTTCATAACAAATTTACATGCAGCTGCCCGACAGCGTGCAGTATAAGTGCAGCATACAGTGAGCCTTAAACAAGGTCTGCTGTAAAATGAAGGTGTGAAATGATGTGCTCAGTAAATATGCAGATAAGCACCCGACAGCAGCATGCTTACTGCATGCTTATCATTTAAGTTATGCTGTTACACAACAATGGATGAGCAAGATTTTTGCCTAATTTTTACTAAATCAGTGGCAGCAGTAACTGCCTTTCTTTAGTAGGCGAAAGCTAGATGCCTATCCACAATAACTCCCATTGCAGCCATGGCATTCTATAGACCTAGGATGAATCCTAGAAATGTTTAGGGGTGATGTTGTGAGATCCCAGGAAAAATAAGGATCTTGACAGGACATTTGTTGATCAGCCACATCTTACATAGCTGATGCCACAGGCCTGTCTTCCTGGTGCACTAGTGAAATTAAAATACCTATCTGTAATTCCAAGTCTCTAGCATTGGTACCTTTTAGAAATTCACTATCCTGAATCATTTCCAGTCATCAATAGATACCAATGAACAGTGATAAAAATGGTCACATGCCGAACAAAAGTGTTTGCTTAGTAGCATATCCACCTGCCAACCTGGCTGGTTGTATGATGCCAATTATTCTGAGTTGTTCCTCTGCAGCTCCTGTTTGGATGAAAATGTTACTTACGTTCAGTAACAATATTTCTGGTGGATACTTAATTTCCCACTTATTCCTCACCTTACAAATCTTCCTTCTAGGCTTCAGCCTGGTCTAGATTTTTTTCCCCAGCATTGGCCCTCCAGCGCCACCAGGTGGTTTCGCGCAAGTGCCTCTGGACATAACATCACAAAGCATATTAGGCACTAACCACTGAGCTGGAACGAGTTCCTGATATTCATTCCATTCCTGATAAAGGCTTGCATAGGGAAACAGTGAGAGTCACGACAGCGATAAAAGAAAAACATACTTACCTACGGTGACAATTTTTCTTGTGGGTGATATATCTACCTACAGATTTCTCACCCACGTGTCAGTCTGGATCCGGAAACTTCTGACATAGCTCTTTGGTGCTGGCAAGGGCCACCAGCTGCATCTTAATGCTGGAAGTGACTTCGACATAGCCATAAAGCGCAAACCTCAGAGTCCTGACAGTTTTTCGAAGCAGAGACGAGGAGAACAACTATATGGTGTAAGGAACATTAAATTGACATATTATTATGTAAGAAAGCTCTTCAGAACAGGGAGGCAGGAAAGGTGTGCGAGTACTCTGCAGGTAGATCGAGTATTTACCAGAAAGACTTACTGAAAGTAGGTAACGTTTTCGTCTGATGGCGTCTTCTACCTGCAAATACCTCATATTTGAAGACATTCTCAATAAGAACTCTGCTAGGAAGTGGCTATGAAGGAAATTCAAACAAAGAAATCCTGAAATAAGGAGCAAATAAATTGCCCACCCTTTCGCATCTCCAAGAACCTAATAGACGCAGTAGACAATGAGGAGCAAAAGGAGACAAGTGTTGTAGGTTTGTGTACCACATCCTCCTCTGTCAACGAGAATGACTTGGGCCTAGCCCTGGCGAATCTTCCTCAGGACCCAAGGCATCAAGTATATGGGAGGAATAGTGCAGTGAGAATGTAACCTTCACGTCAACTAAAGCACGCCCCACAAGACTCCCTGTGATGAGTGGGCATTATCTAGTAGGAAAAAAGTCCATCTGAGTCATACCCCAAAGGGCAATGAGATCTTCAACCACCTTCAGATGGTGAAGCCACTCGTGATCGGTCGGCAACATGATGCTGAATGAGGCTGTTGGCCCCCATGTTTAATGAGCCAGCTAGGTCGTCTGCAACCTGCGAATTATTGGCCTCAAAATTGCAGAGAGGACAGGCCAGGCCTCAAGGGAGTTGCAGAACCACCACCTGTGTTGCTGAGCCTTGGGAAGTCCGTAGGACGTCAGGAGCAGCAGACCGGTCAGCTTTGTTGCAGTGCCTGCAGATGCACAGGAGTGACTCCTACACTCCAAGGGAGCTTTGGGTGTCCTTGATGCCCACAGGTCTGTCGAAGAACCTAGATGAAGCACAGACTCAGGCGAAGAAGACTTGAAGAACATCGAGACTAGGAGCAGCAGGAGTCTTAATTGGTGCAATCTCGGTTCCAGCCAAAGTCCAACGAAGTCCAAGTGTCCAGACAAGTGAAGAGCGACATAGTTTCAGGGTTGAGTCTTGTCCCATGACGAATCTAAAGACCCACCCACAGGTAAGCCCTTAAGTACCCTAAGGAAAGGGTTGGAACAACTCAGGGGCCCCTCCCAGAGAAGGGGCTGGACAGAAGGGTGGATACTCCCAGGTGCGTTGTCCAGTTTCGCACCAGAGCGGGAGCCAAGGCCTCCCCGAACTTGCTCAAACTGCCCTATGCAAGGAGGGCACCAAATGTGCCCTTCAAAGCAGTCTGGTGGTGCTTGTAAGTGCCCCCACCCGATACACTAAGTCCTGTCTGGGAGGTGGTCAAACCCCCTCTGAGACAGGAAACCTATTTTTCTACCTTCCCCTGCTTGAGCTTGGCTCAGCAGCAGGAGGACAGAATCATATCTGGGGTCGGCAGCATTAGCTTGCTTACAGACCCTGAAAGGCTGTTATCGAAAGTACAGGGGGTCCCCTAAGGAGCCCCCAGTACATGGGATCATACTTCCAATATTGGAATTGGTGTTGGGGTAGGATTTCAACATGTTTGATTTGGTTCAGCCACTAAATAGTTAGACATCTCGTAATGACTGATGTCCACTATATGTTTTAAAATGGCTGACCGCACTTACAAAGCCTGAAGAATCTACTCCGGGTTAGTAGGTGTGTCCTGCTCATGCACCATGACCCGACAGATCAACGCCGTCTCCTCCATGTGCTTCAAAACCCACCATAAGACCTTCAAATGGATCCCCCCGAATACAGAAAGGCCGTCACCCACGCACTCATAACCAGCAGACAGGACTACGGAAACGCCCTGTACGCCAGGATCAACAAATCCCTACTCCACAAACTCTTGACCATCCAGAACACCGACGCCAGACTCGTCCTCGGCATCCCACGACAAGACTACATCACCCAGCACCTACGAGACCTCCACTGACTCCCCCTCGAAAAGAGAGTGACCTTCAAGCTGCTCACTCACGTCTACAAATCCCTCCTTCCCTCAACGAAAGAGTCTCCTTCTACGCACCCAAGAGAAGCCTCCACTCTGCTGACCTCGCCCTGGCCGATACCCCAGGCATCCGCAGAGCCAGATCGGGAGGAAGAGCCTACTCCCACATCGCGGCCAAGACCTGGAACAAACTACCCATCATCATCAGACGATCCCCCACTCTGCAAGCATTCAGGAAGAGCCTCGAGACCTGGCTATTTGGATGATACAGAGATGCACAACCCCCGCCTTCCCCCCCCCCTTTGCCCCAGCGCCTTGAGACCCTCACGGGTGAGTAGCGCGCTTCACAAATATCTGATTTATTGATTGAGGGGCACCCTCACACTTATAACCAAGCACCCTGCCTTCATGACTGAAAAGCCTGCCATAGGGGTGACATAGGTTTTAAGTGTAGGGACCTCAGATATAAGGAAACATGTCTGTTGTGAGAGGTGCTAGCATCAATTCACACAGGCTGCAATGGCAGACCTGTAGTCACAGTTTAAGTGGATTCCCATGGAAAGCATAATACATGCTGCAGCCCATGGGAGACCCCTCGTGTACCTATGCCCAGGGTACCTTGGTACCATATAGTAAGGACTTACAAGGGTACACCAGCAGCCAATAATGGAGGTACCAAAGTAATTACCATGTCAATTTCTGGGAGAAAGCACAGTTGCTGGGGTCTTGAACAACAGGATCCCAGCAGACTGGGTCAAAAACACACTGACAACAAGCAAAAAGAGGGGGTGACAATGAAAGCAGATCCTACTTTCCTACATTCACCCTAAGTTTTTTCAGAGTGTTGTTTATAATTTGAATTTAAACTCTTGATCAATTGATAAGATGTATATTAACAATCTTGTATTTTGACAAATTTATCTTATGTGATTCAAAGAAACTGCATTCAAATACTTACTTGGGGCGCCTTCTTTTCTTGTTTCAAAACTTTCGCTTTTGGTGGGAGGGCAACTATCACTTTGGGGTGTACCTTTACGCTGGACAGATTATCCCTTTTATTTGCCCAGAAAATTTCTTCCAGATCTGTTTTGATGCAGCTAGACCATCACTCACCTGTTCAGGGAAGGATTTCCTCATATTGTCTGGCAGGCTAGCTCCTGTATAAGTGTAGACATATAAGCCTCAGAGGCAGGTGGCATTAGTCTTGCAGAGAGTAAAAACTGTCAGAAGCAAAAACTTTATGACCCAGGTCATCCAAGTTCTTGGATTTCCTAACTGGTGAGCAATAGGGAAGGTGCTTTAGTTAGAAGACGACATCTGAACAACTAGAATCTCCAGTGCAGGATGGAGAAAAAAAAGTGAGAGTCACCCAGAGCAGGCCTATGGCATCTGGCAAGCCACCCATGGACTACGGAGCCCAAAGGGCCTTCTCTTATTCAGCCATTATAGGGTCTAAAAAAAACCTCACTGAATAGAAGCTAGTGTCCATAAAACCTGTAAAGAACTGCAAGATTTTCATCAATGTTAGATTTCGCTTCCACAGAAGACAAAGTCCGTTCAAAAGTTGACCTCAATTATGCCAAGAAGTATAAGATTCTCAATGTCACACTTCTTAAACCTACACGTTTTTTGCTCTGAAATTAAAACTACTCTCTTTTAGAAAACCTAGATCCTTCCCAATTCCCTGGTCATGTCCCAATTTTGTCGCACTGAAAACCAGAATGTCATCTCTATAAAACTTCACCCCGAGCGTTTACCAACAAATTGCTTTTCATGCACTGAAATACTGACGAGGCAAAGAGCAGACTGAAAGGAATGCTTACAAATCTTTATGTCCAAAATGAGGTTTCAAAAGCTGTAACATCTTTATCGTTCTCTTGTAATTTGATCTGATAATAGGCAGATGCAAGATCTATGGCTTTAAAAAAAAAAAAAAAAAAAAAGGAAAATCATGCACATCTATGACGCCCCAGAATCCATAAGGAATTGTACCTGTTCTATTTTTGCAAGCTCCATCTTTAGGGTGGCTGTTGTTACATCCTGCACAAAGTTGATACTCAGCTTCCCTCTGAAACGCTCAAATTTCACCGAGTTTTCCTCCTCTCTTTTCAGACCTACAACATTTGGCATAGTCACCTTTTCTACTGCATATTTTACAAGTGCCCTTAAGTGTTGACCATCCCACATCTAAAGTGAGCTCCTGTGATCTGCCATGCAGCTTTTCCTTTAGGAGTTCCGTTTTATTATAATTCACCTACTGAATATTAGGCTTCATGCAGTTATCTGTAGCGTCCATACATGGCAAACAAATGCTCAGTATGCTTGGCAAGATAAATAACTTCATTCAAACTCGGGTCATCTTTCAACAAAAGCTCTTCACAAACATATAGAAGCATGAACTGGGCTTTAATTTGTTCTTAAAATGCTGCTAAAATTTACAGGATGGTGCAAATCTCCAAGGGCACAGTTAAATAGTCCTTTACACTTTCTCAATCACGCTGCACCCTCATACCAAAATGATAAAGTTCTAATACATTGCTAACCTTTGGAAGAAAATGTAGTTCTCGAATGCAAGTTTCAAATTCGTTCAGGTCTTTAGCATCATCTTCATCCCGTTCAAGAAGGGTGTCGAAAATGTCCTGCTCTTCTGCTTCTAGACAGTGAATGAGCAGTGTTTTTCCGCTCTGGTGCCACTCACGTTGCCATATTACCCAAAAAACTTCCTTTATTTCAACCACCTTAACAGTTGTTCTACCAGCAAAAATGGTGCTATGGTGATATTCTCCAAAACAGCAAGCAGCAACCAAAATAAAGTTACCATGTTTAACCCACCAACTACACAAGATGACAGTTCAAGTGTATGTCAATGTTTGACAATGAACACACTGTTAAAGTTGTGGGAGTAAACGTCAAGCATTAACATCTGATGCATAAGATGAGGACTGCCATTGTACGCATATCACTGTTTGACAACAAAGTCAATTAATAGTTTGTGGCACTAACCTAAATTTGCGTAACAAAGTGTGTGCATCACTATGCACTATATTCTCTCCTTATGGACGATGAGATACAAAATAAAAAGCAGTGCTCTAGGAGGCTTTCTACCTTGTAGATTTGTTTTCATCTTCCTGCCAGGTGCATCACCGCAAAGTCAGCTGCTTGCCTGATCATGCAACAGCGATACAATGATTACTAGTACGAACGTCACCGAAGATCGCCGGTGTGCACATCTGCTTTGTCACTCAGCTCTTTACTAGTCCACTTCTCACAAGCTCACTACTTCAAAGCGTTTCCCCAATTGGTTTTTCAATCTATAAAAATGGCATCCGCATAGGTGTTTGATATTTGAAGTTGGCCACACACTCCGTTAGATTTCACAAGGTTATAGTCTGCGGTGAGTAAGTTAATCGAAATGAGGAAGCGTGCAGTAAGGTAGCGCTTTCTGATCCAAAGCGTGTCTAAATGAAAGAAAGAAAAGCGCACCCTCCTTAAATGCACAGCTCAGAGTACCTGAGAGTTATCCGATTTATCAGTTTAGTACCAATAATTCATATGAAAAGTTCCTTGATTCAATCATTTATTTTAAGAAGATTTTTTCATTCACGAATATCATTCAAGAAATGATAAGTTGTGTCATATGGTTAACATATCCACAAACGCAATGGTGAAAAACATCACATATTATTCGTCATCCCAATGCATTTTGGGCAGATATTGCCGTTCATCAGTGGATATAGTTCTAAAGTAAAAAATGAAGTAAAGTAATGAAACAGCTGAAGAGGTGACGAGTATCAGAGGATTATAATACAAGCCAAAGTAATGCATTCAGTCCAAAAAGAAGTGCATTCACTCGAAAAAGAAGTGCGTCCAGTCGAAAAAGAACGTATTAAGAGAGTAAAAAACGAGTTTGAAGAGTGCCTACATGCCTGTGAACATGCGTAAAAATAAATAACAATGCGTTATAAAATTATGTGAAGTGAATCCAGACTAAAATTAATAAAATCATGCTGTAAATCAGAGGGCGTGACTGTGATGCTACAGTTGTAGGGATATAAAAATCCCATTTCCGGAGAAAGGTGTTAGTTCCACAGGATGTATATTACTGAAGTGTCCAAAAATAACAGATACACGGTGTGGATAAATGCTCACTAGCCGACTGTGTCAATTTCAGTGGGAATAGTGCTTTCAATACATGCGACTTACCCGTGGATTAAGGTAAATGCATGCCGGCACGTGACGGTTAACAAAAACACTAAAAATATTAAAGGGTGCGACTTACTTGAAGACGTGTATTCTGGCATCTCGCATGTACTCCGTTAGCAGAAGTCAGATATTGCCAGAAGTTAAAAGAGTGTTTGATGATAGAAAACAGACGTGTTTAAAAAACGTAAAAGGAACCGCCATATTGAAGTGTATCAAAGGGTATCAAAGTGGATTAGAATGAGTAAAGAGAAAACTAATAAAGCCAAGAAGGGAAAGGGATTTTTTTTTTTTTACTGTTTAGTTAATTAAAACCAAAACAATGTTCCAGAACACCAGAATACATTGTACCGTTAAAAGCGCACAAAGATATATACACGTTAAAATTCATAGTTACTTCCGTTTCTTTAGACTTCGATTTGAAGGTATAAAATTGATATGAGTGGGTGATACACCACCTTGTTAATACAGTGCATTGAAATTAATTGATTTTTCTTTTTACAGTACAGTCGATGTTAAAAGGGACTGACAATGACGACTACACCGACTCTGTGACCAATTTCAATGTGTCAAGACTATCTTACAACTGATTAAAAATGTTGTTAAGTGGCAACTAAGTTGTGGGTCATTCGAGTCAAGGCATTTTAATATGGCAGTCTACAGGAGCGGCTGCCTCTTTCGTTAAACTGCCTCTTCAGCAGTTTACGGCGTTGCGGACCTAAGGGTGGGCAGATGCATATTAGATGTATAAAGTCCTGTGTGGGTGACACACAAAGAGTACATGATTTTGAGCCCTGGTACTTCCAGCGAGGCAGGTCTGCATTGGAGGGCAACTTTCCCATACGTAACGCTAAAAACGTAGTTTTTAGGTAGGGAGAAAAGGGGAGACCCAGGTATGCAGCTGGCTCTGATTTTGTGTAAGAATACCATACCATCCATCCATGCGTGGGCTCGCTTACTAGGCGTTGCTTTATCTTCTATTAGCGAGTGCTTTGTTACCTCTTTCTTTATGATAAGCTGAAACGAAGCCAGAGGTAGGTTCCGCTGCCAGAGGTCAGCCATCCTGGAGATTTTTAGCGAAGCCTGTAAATACTTTGCGTAGGCAGACTGAGGGTTACCTTGTAGGGCAACCCAGAGAGCATTATTGATCTCGAGCCCAAAATTAAGCCAGATTTTATACCCAGTTTTTTTTTTGATAAGCAATTTTATTGTTTTTGACAATAAAGAAACACCAGCACATCAGCATTGGACACAGAGGGAAGCAAATCACTGCCAAATGAATGACCAATCCCCGAACGCACGACCCCATCAGGTACAATTGGATATAAACAATGTGTACACAATTTTGACTACTCCATGGTACCCAGCCATTTGCCCCACACCCTGCGGTACTTCTTTGGACAACCCCGAGCCTCATACAAAGGTTTTTCTTGCGACGCACAGCAGTCCACCCCCCTCCGCCACCTCCCAGAGCAAGGCGGAGTTGAAAGCTTCCAGGAAGCAGCTACGTCTTGCTTAGCCACTACCATAGCCGTGTTGAAAAACAATTTCTCGTTCCTAGACCCATCCAGCCCATCCGTAATCCCGAGGAGTGAGTGCCGCGGGTCATGGGGAACCTCCCACCCCAGGATTTCTGTGAGCTCCTCCTCGATGTCTCCCCAGAACCGTGCCAAAAGGGGACACGCCCACACCATATGGAAAAAGTCGGCAGGGTCTTGGCCGCACCTCGTGCAGGAAGCAGTCGGATAGAATCCTGCCCGATGGAGGCGTACTGGGGTTAAGTAGGCAGCGTGTAAGTAGTATAGTTGGATCAAGCGGAGTTTAGCTAATTCAGTAATCGTCTTAGGTGCCATGAGAGCATCACGCCAGTCCTCTTCATCCAGAGGCCCCACCCACTCCTCCCATTGGCTTCTAAGCCGATCCAGTGAGGTCAGGGTGTTGTTAACCAGTGACCGATAAATGCGGGAAATACCCCCCTTCCCCAGATCGCCCAGCATAATCTGCGCTTCGGGAGGGCTGTACTCAGGGATCCTAGTGTCTTCCGGTATGTGTACATGGAGAGCATGCCGCAGTTGCAAATATTTGTAGAATTGCGTTGGGTGTAGGGAGTACCTGGACCGAAGGTCTTGGAAGGAGCGCATGTGGCCGCTCGCCCACACATCCCCGAGTTGCGAGATCCCTATAAGGTCCCATGTTCTAAATCCCTGCAACCCACTGATCTCCCGGAGCCATGTGCCCTGCCAGAGAGGCGTATGCGGAGTTAACTTGTGTGTCCATTGGGTGTGACGCAGAGCTGCCCGCCAGGCCAAAAGCGCGGTGCGTGTTACCTCAGGTAAGATGGACGGAATGGATTCCCCGTACATTAGGGACTGGATTTTGGGCAAACCTAGCTCGCTCAGTTCAAGCCTATAGGCCGGGTTGGACCAGCCCCCATTAAACCAATCATGTATGGTCAGTAGGCGAGTCGCCAGGTAGTACAAGTATAAGTGTATCATCCCCATGCCCCCATCTAATGGAGGAATCCGGCATAGGGTCAGAGCCAGACGAGGCCTCCCAAACCCGCCCTCCCCTCCCCCCAAGGAACTTGGTGGCCATACTGTCCAATTCCCGAAACCAAGCCCGTGGAAAACAGAAGGGGATGTATTGGAGGACGTAGAGGAATCTGGGAGAATCATCATTTTAAACAGGGCGACTCTCCCCAATGGATTCAGGGGTAGCGCTTGCCACTTGTGAAGGTCCGCCTTAGCTTTTTTCACCAGTGGGGTGATATTGAGGGACCAGCCTAGTTCTGGGAGAAGGGTGACCCAGATCCCTAAGTATTTGAAAGACTGACACCTAAGCGGTATTGTAGATTGCCAGTCATAGCAATCTCTAGATAAGTGTAGGGGGACCTGGACCGACTTATCGGAATTCAGCCGGAGGCCGGAGGCCTGCCCAAAGGATTGCAGGATCCGGAGGCAATGAGGGCCCGACTGGGCGGGTTCAGCCAAAAAGATTAAGACGTCGTCTGAGTAAAGTGCGATCTTGTCCGTTTCCGAGTGGGGCCATTCTCATCCCCGAACGCGGTCCTCGGACCGAATCAGGGCTGCCAGGGGCTCCATCGCCAAGGCGAAGAGAAGGGGCGAGAGGGGGCATCCCTGTCTCGTTCCTCTTTGAATGGGGAAGACCTCCGATAAAACCCCGTTGACTAAGACTCGCGCCCGGGGCTGGGAATAAAGGACTTTTACCAGATTGCGGAAGTGGGGACCAAAACCCATCGTGGTCAGCATGTCGCCCAGATACCTCCAATCCACCGAATCGAAGGCCTTCTCGAAATCGACGAGAAGAATCGCCAAGTAGGGGGTGAGCAAGTGGCGGTGAGCCAAGGCCAGATGAAGCCTCCGGAGACCGTGCCTGGTTCCACGCGTAGGCATGAACCCGCATTGGTCCGGGTGGACCAATGTGGCAAGGTAGGGCTTCAGGCGTTGGGCGAGAATTGTGGCATATAGTTTCACCTCTGTGTTTATAAGCGAAATGGGACGGTAGTCCGTGCAACGACAAGATGGCGGTTGAGATTTTGGGAAAACCACGATGGTGGCCATGTCCGTCTCTGGCAGGAAGGAGCCCTTCTCCAAAGCCTCCTCGAACAGGTCTGCAAGGCGTGGGACGAGGGTTTCGCGATACATGGCGTAGTATTCCTGGGGGAGGCTGTCTGGGCCAGGGGTCTTGCCCGACGAGGTATGAGCTATTGCCTCGTTAATCTCTTCGTGGGTGATAGGGCGGTCCAAATCAGCCTGTGCGGCAGAACCCAGCTGGGGGAGGCGAGCACAACCCGCATTCAGCAACTCGGGGAGCGACAGTACTGGGGTCTTTTCCGCATAGAGCCGGCGATAGTAGGAGGCAAAGGCGTGGGCCATTGCCAACGGAGATCGATGTGTCGAACCGTCCGGGTCCACTATTTCAGGGATAATGCGGTTCGCCCTGGGATATGTGGCTAGTCTGTGGAGAATCGTGCCGTTCTTGTCGCCCCAGCCATATACTCTTGCTTCGGAGGATCTCCAGAGGAGCTTGGCAGCGTCCAGTGAAAGCTGCTTGATTTCAGCCCTAAGGTGAGCGAGTTGCCTTTCTCGGGAAGTATCACCATCAGTATGAGGGGATTGCTCGAGGCGTAAGGCTTGCGCCTCTCGCGAGGTGATCTGCTGCAGCTGGGCCTGACGCTTGAGTTGGCCCTTAGCAAAGCCACGGATGGTGGCCTTGCCCGCCTCCCATAGGGTACCCGGTGAGGGAACCGATCCGTCATTGGTCAGGAAGTACTGCTTAAGCTCAGACCCCACCACCTTCCTAAATTCTTTATCTTGGAGGAACCAAGCGTTCATCCGCCATGTCGGGTGAGTCGGGGGGAGTGGAGGAGGGGAACCCCGTACTAAGGAGCAACGGGGACTGGTCGGAGATACCCCTGGGGAGTATACGGACGTCCTGAATCATGTTGCAGTCAGTCGATGGGACAAAGATTGCATCTATGCGCGCCTGCGTATGGTGTTGCTGCAGAGGTATGAGTGAACTGCTTGGTGTGAGGATGCCAGAGTCGCCACGCATCACAGAGGCCCAGGGATTCGGACCAATTCGTCAATTGTCTCGCTTGCGCAAGTCTAGAGTTAGACTGGGGGCCTGTCGTGTTGAGATGTGGAGTGGAAACCGCGTTAAAGTCGCCCCCGATAATAGTGGGCCCTAAGGGCAAGGTGGCCAGCAGAGCGGTGGAGTGTTTCAGGATCGTCGTAAGCATCGAGGGGGGCGAGTATATGGACACGAGGTTGAGGGGATTACCGCACAATGTACCACAGAGGGCCACAGACATTCCCTGAGGGTCGTGAATAACCTGCTTGAGCACAAAGGGAAGGGTGCGCTTCAAGAGGATAGCCACCCCTCAGGAGCCCCGAGCGAAGCCAGAGTGCCATACTCTATCATATCCGTAGCGTGCTAGGAAAGGACAGTGGTTACCCATCAGATGCGTCTCCTGAAGCAGGAGCACCTCTACCCCTAGGCGTTGGGCATAGCGTAGGACAGCCATTCGTTTAAATCGGTCTAAGAGTCCATTAACGTTCCAGAACAGAACGTGGAGGGATGCCCTCGGAATGGGTATGTCAGTCATGGTGGCTGATGGTCGGTGTAGTGGCATGCCGCACCACGGCGAGCCGTGGGTACATGCGGGGTCCAGCGCAGGTGCGGGAAAGCGCTTGTGAAGAAGCCATACGTGCAGGGCGAGGGAATATCGCAGTGTGTCTCAAGAAGGCTGGTGTAGCAAAACAACCAGAAACAACAAACATGGGAAAAAACAGTCCCACCCTCTCCCCCCACCTTATACTTCGAGAACAGAAGCATCTGTCGTCCCAACAGTAGCAACAAGAACCAAACTAAAACGCTCGGGTTGGTTTGTGTGGAGGACTCCTCCCTTTAGGCGGATATACAATGTCTCGGCAGAAAGACAACAAAGTAGAGCATTAGGTCTGCCGTGGCTCCCAACCCCTACGATGGCTGGGGGCATGTCGTCGGAGAGGCCGCGCACCGGGCGGCATCCGCAAGAGCTTCAGAGAGTTGGGCTGCGGGAGAGGTCAGAATCCGCGGTCTGCAAGTCCCGTTGGGCCGGCAACGGAGGAGCATTAGATGGGCAGCCAGTTGAGTGATGTCGGAGGCGTGGAGGAGTGCCCGAAGGGCTAGAAGATTCTCGGAGTCTGTGAGCAGCCAGGCTCGACGATCTAGGTGTTGCTGCTTGGGACTGGCGCCTCCTGCGGGATTGCGTGCGCCGCCGGCTCTGTTGCCTAGGAGATCGAGGCCTCGTGGACTGAGGACCCGACGGCGCGGGGGACAGGTGTTGCCGCCGTCTGATGGGATGTTCCTCCATCAGCCAAGCCCAGGCTGCCTGAGGCGAGTCAAAGAATTGTGTTTTACCCTGAAAAGTTCCGCGGAGGCGGGCCGGGAACTGGAGCTGGTATTGCAGTCCAAGGTTCTGCAGTTTATTTTTGACATCCATGTAGGAGCGGCGTTGGTCTTGCACTTCCTTGGTGTAATCGGGGAATACCATGATGGTGTGGTTCTGAAACTTGAGGGGTCCCCGAGAGCGCGCCTCGCGCAGGATGGCGTCCCGGTCCTTGAAGTTAAGGATTTTCAGTATGATGGGGCAAGGTGGGGCACCGGGCGGCGGCTTTGGCGCCAGGGACCGATGGGCTTTCTCCACCACGAACCAAGCGGAGAGTGAGTCTTTGGGCATCCATGATAAGAACCAGGATTCGATGAAGATGGATACTTGATTGACTTGACCCCCTCGGGGAACCCCACCAGGCGGAGGTTGCTACGGCATGCTCGGTTTTACGCATCCTCCGCACGCCAATGCAGCTCCTTGGTGTGCGAACGCAGACTGGCCACTTGTTCTTTTAAATGGTGGATATCATCCTCTGCCGCTGAGAGGCGAGATTCAGCCTCTGTAATCCGGGCAGTGGCATTGCAGAGGTCCTGCCGAAGAAGGGACACATCCACCTTAACTTCCCCGATCTTCCCTTCCACCGATGCCTGCAAAAACGCTAATCGTCTGTAGGATGGCCGCTAAGTCTTTGCCCGGAAGGGAGGGGGCCCCTTCAGCTTGACCAGGGGGGTCGTGCCCAGAGGTGGTGAACCGGTCCATTTTCGTTTGCGTAGAGGCAGTTGCGGATTTGGAGGTCCGGTCTCTCCCCCATGGTCGATGCCAGGGCTTGCCCCAGCAAGGGCTCCGACTCCAAAGGTGGGGGGGGGGGAGGAGGCTCTGGCAACACCCCCGGGTGCGGAAACCAAGGACTGGAGCCGTGGGCGAAGATGGCCAGCGCCCACCACGGTGAGTCCAGGCGCTGGTCAGAGCTATTGCGAAGCCGATGATAAGATAAGGGTCTGGAGGCCATAACTGCGTGGGGGAGACACTTTAGGAGGATTTGCGGCAGAGGGGGACCCGCTCCCGGGACCCCACGCTGTTCGATCAATGTAGCTGATTCCGCCCTACGTTCAGGCGGCCCCTGCCGCACACCTGACGCCGCTGCTGTTGTATTTGGTGACCCGCCTCCTCCACCTCGCCAGCCGGATAATACAGGACACGGAGGGACCCCTCTGCCGATAGGGCACCCTAGGCGGGATGGGTCAGCCAGTCCAAGGAATGTGCCCAGGAGAGACCAGCTCGGGGAATCGGAGAGGCGCCGGAAGGGCACTGGTTGCTCCCACGCCGCCACTCGAAATAGCGGCTGAAAGAGGGAAAGGAGGTTGCTCCACGGCCACCAGGTCCAGGACAGGGTCGTGAGGACCGGGCCTCCCCTCCACACAGACAGAAGAAGCAGGTCATTCCGCCCAAGGCCCGGCGCCAGCCAGTCCCAGATAGCCGCAGGGGGGACGGAGAGTCAGAGGCGACAACACCAGGCGGGCGCCCAGAGGACCACACACCACTACAGCCGCCAGGGCATCCAGTCCACCCGGCCCCAGAGACACCCAGCGCGGGGCCGGGGAAACACAGTCCGGTGTTTGAAGAGGGCCGGTGAGTCCCACCCAGGACGCTTACTGCCTGAATTACACCGCCGATCGGCCCCTCACCGCCCCACTGGGCGAGTCTGCCGCCTCTGGTCAGGACAGGCCTCAGGCATGGTGGATCTTCCCAGTCGCGGCAGCCAGGACAGGCCCTCACACACTGCAGTACCGGGAAGGGGGGGAGCCTGGGCTGAGACCTCCCGCACCGCTGCCCGATGTGACAGCCAATTCCCAGTCCCGTCCCCACTCAGCAGGTGTCACTGCCCTCTGGGCGCCGGGGCCGGCCTCAGCTGTCAGTATCAGTTCGATGGTCTGGCCTCAGAGGATGTGTCTCTCCGTTCCGGAATGCGGCCCCCCGCACGCCGCTGCCAGGACAAAAGCCGGTCTCTTGCGGGCCAGGTCGCAGCCTCCAGGGCCTGGAGATGGCGACGTCGACACCTGGTGCACGTCCCGTCAGGCTCACAGGCCGTGGGCGCTGGAAGCCGCCATCTTGTGCAGCCGGGCACCGGGAGATTCAGGATGCAGGACCGGCCGGCGGCCGACCAGGGCAGCGCCCTCCAGGACAGGTGCCCCGCCGCGCGGGGTCCCCAACGGAGCGGGAGTCGCACCTCCGACAGGCACTCCTCGGCGAGGTGCGCCGGAGTCAGTAGCGGATCGGGGCGGGCCGCCATGATGCAGCCCGAGGGCCTTGCCGGATCGAGAACACAAGCGGGCGCCAGGCGTCTGAAATCAGCAATCTGGAGCCACCGGCGCAGAGTTCCCTCTCCGGGGGCTCTCGGTATGCAAGTAGAGGGTATGGATGGCAGCCGCAGACATTAGGATGAGAAGCAGATGACGGAGGGGTCCGGAGCACTCTTAGAGTGCGACCGCCATCTTGACGCTTCAGGCCACGCCCCCTTTATACCAAGTTTTAATCGCCTTGTACCTTCTGTATAATTGTTGTTGTTGCAGCCCAAACTCTAGTCGGACCTGGGCCGGTGAGGAGTCACGTGGCAAGGAAAATACCCTTTTGTACACTCGTGTCTGGAGGCTGTCCAGAATCGCGGCAGCATTTCCATGCTGGACTACACTTCCATAGGCTACAGTTGGTAGGAGTTTGGCTTTGATGACTGCTAATAGTGGGGTGAACAGTGGGCCTTTTGATAAACTACAGAAAGCAAATATTAGGGCGTTTCCCTTTTTTTGTATGGCCTCATTCTGCTTTAGAAAGGATAACCTTCTATCCAGATGTATCCCAAGGTATTTATAACTGCTCTCCACTTCCAACCTCGCGTTGTTGATTGTGAACATCATTTGTGTATGGGGACAGTGAGTTATGATCATGACTTATTTTTATAGTGTATATTTCCATCAGGTTTGTTTTGGCAAAGTTACCTAGCGCATTAATTGCTCTTTGCAAGCCGATTCTAATGTAGCATAGGAGCACGATGTCATCCGCATAGGACAGGTGTGTTAAAGACATTGCACCCAGACGTGGAGGATGCGAGTTGACCTCATCCAGCCTTGGTGTTAGGTCGGCCATTAATAGGTTGAACAAGTATGGGGCCATGACACAACCTTCCTTTAGTCCCTCACTAGTGTAGATCTTCCTAGTGAGCTTCTTACCGTCGGCGATTTTTACCTGCATCCAGGTGTCAGTATATAGATCCATTATTGGTTTCAGTATCGATTCTGGTAGACCCTGTTGCTTCAATTTACACCATAAAATGCGTCTATTGCCTTGGTCGAAAGCCGCCTTAAAATCCACAAAACATAGGTGTAATTTCTGTCGCTGCCGTAGGCTTTTATCTGCAATTAGGCCTAACGCTAGAGCAATTGTGATTGTTCCTGTGCCCCAGGGAACCCTAAAAAAAAAAAAATCTAAATCCGTATTTGTAAAGTGCGAACTACTCACCCTTACGGGTCTCAAGGCGCTGGGGGCCATCGTGGAAATTAAGTGAGCTATTGCCCAGAGTCACATGGTGCTGAACTGAGCTGCCGCCGGAGCCGGGGATCGAACCGTGAGCCCTCTGCTCCGAAGTCAGCTGCCCTGGCCGCTGCACCACACCTCAACCCTGACTGGTTGGTGGGGAGTATTTTGTTCGCATCTGACCAGCTTATTAAGTCGGCTAAAATCAAGGAGGCATAATATTTAGCCTCAGCATCTATTAACGCGATCAGTCGGTAATTGGCTGGGTCTCTGCGCTCCCCTCTAAATACTGGATTAATTATTGAGCCTCTCCAGCTTTCCGGGAGGCAACTTGTTGTGCCTACCAGACGAAACAGACAGTACATCTTAGTTGCCCAGAATTTGGGATCGTGCATGTAGATTGCTTGGAGTATTCCATTCGGGTCTGGGGCCCCAATCGAGCCTACTTTTTAATATAACCTTGGCGATTTCTTCTTCAGAGTAGGGTGGGAATGGTTGGTGTATTACCTCATCACATTTTGTGTTCATTCCTGTTAATTTGGTGGTTTTGGAAAACATGTCCACCCTATAACTCTGCTTGTTCGGGACCGCCAACGCTGTTTGATCTGCCCTTAAGATGTTTCTGTGCAAAATCGTGTTTTGGTCCTCCACTACCGAGGGGAATGAGAATTCGAGGGAGTTTTTCCCACCCTCGACTGATATTGAGAACGTGGCGATTAGGTGTTGTACCCAAGCAGGCTCTGTAACACAGGTCACGTTTATGACTTTCGACGTTCTAGACAAAGAGTTCACTTGATCCCAGAAAGCTCTGGTGTTTGATCGCTTTGCATTGTGTAGAAGTTTCGTCCAAAAGTTATCGTTTTTTGTACTGCTTCTTCAGTTGACGTACCTGCTCCCATATGGTAGTGGGTGCACTATGCTGCCCTGCCGACCTAATAGCTCTTCTTAATTGTTTCCATAGACTTCGGGCAATTTGACTTAGGTATCTGCTATGATTTATCCTCTAAAAAGCCAAGAGATAGTGTTCGATAGGCACTAATGTTCAAAACAACCGACTGCTTCAAAAAGACTTCATGTTAAAAAAAACAGAGCAATGATCTAAAAAAAGCAAGAGGGGGGGGATTCAAAAAAGATCCTAAGTGGGTAGGACAAAAAAAAGAAGGAAAAAAAAAAAGTTCATAGACTAGAGTCAAAGCACAAAAAGTGTACAATTATAAAAAACAACTGTATTCAACACAGTCTTTTAATCCGTGTGGCATCAAAGAATCAAGTTTTTTAATCCAATAAAGTACTCGCTGTAAAAGGTACTTGCGATTGTCTCTCCCATTCTTAAAATTGACAGTTTCAAGTTTAATGTACCATAGTTGACAAATGTGATTAGACGACGCGGAATGAGTGGCAATGATGGATTTGGCTTTGTGTGTTCTGATGTTACTTTTGTGGTCATTTAGACGAATTTTGATTTTGCGTTCCGTTTTTACCAAAGTAGATCAAACCACAAGGGCATTTTAATGGGTATATCACATTCTTAGAGTCACAACTGGCTTTGGTATGTATCTTGATTTTGTTGCCTTCAGTGGATGGTTTATATAATTTCCTTTTATAATGTTGTTGCAGTTATCACAATTCAAACAAGGGATGGTACCTTTATGATCACTAAAGTTACTGACATTTTTAGATCCAGGAAGGTCGTTGATGTTTTTGCTGCGTTCATAGGCAAAAAGAGGGCGGTCATTAAAAATACCTTTAAAATCAGATTCAGACTGTAGCATTGGCCAGTGTTTTTGAATGATTTTTTTTTATCCTGTACTTTGGGTGGAAAATTTAGATACCAAAACAGTTCTATTAGTTTTGGCTTGCCGCTTGTTAAGAGATAATAATTGAGTTTTAGTCGATATACTGGTTAGAGCTTTGTTGAATATTTCTAATGGGTACTCTCTAGTTTTACCATGGCACTCATTTCATCATCTAACTTGTCGAGATTAGACACAGTCCCTTTAACTCTCAGTAATTGAGAGTATGGTAGAAGCGCTTTGAGAGAATTCTGGTGGAAGCTGGTATAATGTAACATATTGTTACGATCAGTGTGTTTTCTGTGTAAGTTAGTTTCAAATTTGTTATTCACCAAGGATACAGTTACATCAAGAAACGCAACAGAGTTACTGATGTCATAGGTGAAACCGATACAGTTGTTGATGTTGTTCAATTCTTCTATGGCTGAAAGGGAGCGACCCCTGACCTTGACTGGTAGGTCGCCCCCCCACCACACAGCTCCGTCTGTGTGCCCTGCTGCTGCCCCTGATTGTGCTCATTTTTCCTTTCTGTGCCCCCTTGCTGCCCCTGATTGTGCTCGTTTTTTCCTTTCTGTGCCCCCCTTGCTGCCCCTGATTGTGCTCGTTTTTCCTTTCTGTGCCCCCTTGCTGCCCCTGATTGTGCTCGTTTTTTCCTTTCTGTGCCCCCCTTGCTGCCCCTGATTGTGCTCGTTTTTCCTTTCTGTGCCCCCTTGCTGCCCCTCATTTTCCTTGTTTTTTCCTTTCTGTGCCCCCTTGCTGCCCCTGATTGTGCTCGTTTTTTTTCCCTTTCTGTGCCCCCTTGCTGCCCGATTGTGCTCGTTTTTTCCTTTCTGTGCCCCCTTGCTGCCCCTCATTGTGCTAGTTTTTTCCTTTTCTGTGCCCCCTTGCTGCCCCTCATTGTGCTCGTTTTTTTTCCTTTCTGTGCCCCCTTGATGCCCTGATTGTGCTCGTTTTCCCTTCTGTGCCTGTTTCCCGCCGCTGCGCCCTGCGGCCCCGCCCCTCACTGCCCATTCGCTGCCCCATTCCCTGCTCCTCCCTCCCACCTCCCCATTTATGGCGGCCGCTGTACGGCCGCGCAGCGGACGTGCGCAGCGGGCGCGCCGCTGGCGCGCCTAAGGCAAGCCCGTCTGCGCCCGTCCGCGCCGTGCCCGCGCCAGACCCCCTGGTCCGGGCATCCCCCGCGCCCGCCACATCAACAGACGCTGATACGACGCCAGCACCCTCCACGCCAAACCACCGCCCAGGAAAGAACCCAACTACCTCAGATGCATCCTCCTCAACACCCGCTCCGCCCGCAAACACGCCATCGAACTCTGGGACCTTCTCGACTCAACCTCCCCAGACGTCGCATTCCTGACGGAGACCTGGCTGAATCCCGCTTCAGCCCCCGACATCGCCATTGCCATCCCGGACGGATACAAGATCACCCGCAGGGACCGCACCAACGGAGTCGGAGGAGGCATCGCCATCGTCCACAGGAACACCCTCAGAGTCTCAACCAACACCGACGACACCCTCAGCACCGCCGAACACATGCACTTCCAGATCCACACCGATCCCAACACCACCCTCAGAGGAACCCTCATCTACAGACCCCCGGACCCCGACCACAGTTCAGCGATTCCATCGCTGACTTCGTCAGCACACACGCCATCGCCTCCACGGACTACATCCTCCTCGGGGACCTGAACTTCCACCTCGAGAACAACAAGGACACCAACTCCACCACCCTGATCGACAACCTCGCCACCCTCGGACTCAGACAGCTCGTGACTACACCCACCCACGCCGCCGGCCACACGCTCGACTCCATCTTTTCCGCAAGCCCACACGTCTCCTTCAACCACACCTCCGAACCTTCACTGGACTGACCACCACTGCATCCACTTCACCTACAGGAAGCCCACCACGCACCACCGCACCGAACAAATGCCTCGCCGCTGCTGGAGCAGAGTCACGGAAGACCAGCTAACCACAACCCTCGCCCTGAGCCCACCCGCCGAACCCTCCGACCCCGCCGCCCGCAACCTCAGACAGTGGATCGACGACTGCGCCAACACCCTCGCCCCGCTCAAGAATCCGCCCAACAGCCACACCAGCAAGAAAGCCACCTGGTTCACCGAAGGCCTCCAGGCCTCCAAACGAACATGCCGAAAACTGGAGAAGATCTGGCTCCACGAACGGACAGCGGACAGCTACGCCGCCCACAAGAGCGCCACCCGCAGTCACCATCACCTCATCAGATCCGCCAAAAGGGCCTCACTCAAAGACCGCCTAGACAACAACGCACACAACAGCAAAGAGCTCTTCAACATCGTGAAGGAACTCTCCAACCCCAGCTCCAACACCAACGACATCCAGCCGTCGCGAGACCTGTGCGACTCACTGGCCACCTTCTTCCACCGCAAAATCGCCGACATCCACGACAGCTTCAACACCACGACCGCCCCGGCAACCACCGAGACCACTGCCCCCACAACCACCAACCGCCTGCTCTCCTGGACCAACATCAACGACGAGGACACCAGCGAGATCATGAACACCATCCACTCCGGTTCACCGCTAGACCCGTGCCCTCACCACATCTTCAACAAAGCCAGTACAGCCATCGCGCCCCATCTCCGGAAAATAATCAACATCTCCTTCGAGACAGCAACCTTCCCGGAAAGCTGGAAGCACGCCAAGATCCCCGCCTTACTCAAGAAACCCAAGGCAGACCCCAAGGACCTCAAGAACTTCCGACCCATCTCTCTGCTCCCGTTCCCCGCGAAGGTCACCGAGAAAATCGTCAACAAACAACTGACCCGCTACCTCGAGGAGAACAACATCCTGGACCCTTCCCAGTCCGGCTTCGGCAGCAACCACAGCACCGAAACCGCCCTCATCGCCGCCACCGATGACATCAGGACCCTGCTAGACAACGGAGAAACAGCAGCCCTCATCCTCCTGGACCTATCAGCCGCCTTCGACACGGTCTGCCACCACACACTACGAACACGCCTTCACGACGCCGGGATCCAAGAGAAGGCCCTGGACTGGACCACATCCTTCCTTTCCGGCAGAACACAAAGCGTCCGCCTCGCCCCTTCCGATCCAAGGCCACCAAGATCATCTGCGGTGTACCCCAAGGCTCCTCCCTCAGCCCAACGCTGTTCAACATCTACATGGCACCCTCGCCCACGTCGCCCGACAGCACAACCTCAACATCATCTCCTACGCCGACACCCAGCTGATCCTCTCCCTCACCAAAGACCCTCACACCGCCAAAGCCCACCTCCACGAAGGAATGAAGGCCGTCGCCGAATGGATGAGGACCAGCCGCCTGAAGCTGAACTCGGACAAGACGGAGGTCCTCATCCTTGGTTCCAACCCTTCAGCCTGGGATGACTCCTGGTGGCCAACATCACTGGGAACAGCCCCGCCACCCACCGACCACGTACGCAACCTAGGGGTCATCCTCGACCCCACCCTCTCCATGACTAAGCAGGTCAACGCCGTTTCCTCATCCTGCTTCAACATCCTCCGAATGCTCCGCAGGATCTTCAAGTGGATCCCCACCAAAACAAGAAAAACAGTCACCCAGGCCCTCGTCACCAGCAGGCTGGACTACGGAAACGCCCTCTACGCAAGAACGACGGCTAAGCTCCTGAGACGGCTGCAACGCATCCAGAACGCCTCTGCACGTCTTATCCTCGACATCCCCCGACGCAGCCACATCACACCCCACCTGAGAGACCTGCACTGGCTCCCTGTCAACAAGAGGATAACCTTCAAGCTCCTCACCCACGCACACAAAGTACTCCACAACTCCGGACCAGCCTACCTCAACAGACGACTCAGCTTCTACACCCCCACCCGCCAGCTCCGCTCGACCAGCCTCGCCCTCGCCACAGTCCCCCGCATCCGGAAAACGACCGCCGGCGGCAGATCCTTCTCCCACCTCGCCGCCAAGACCTGGAACACCCTCCCCACCAACCTCCGACAGACCCAAGACCTACTGGCCTTCAGAAGACTCCTCAAGACCTGGCTCTTCGATCAGTAGCAGCACCACCCCCCTCTTCCCCCAGCGCCTTGAGACCCTCGCGGGTATGTAGTGCGCTTTATAAGTGACATGATTGATTGATTGAAATTAATTCATTTTACGTGCCTTTATGAACCTAGATACTAAAATATACGCATAAAACCCTGGCCAATAGGCTGGCACTCTTTCTGCCATAAGTGGTGAGTACAGAGCAGGCAGGATTTGTCCCGGGCCGCTCATTAACATAGAATCTAAGGACATTATTCAGTGCCATTCAATATATAGAACGGGAGGTAAAAGCCGCAGCGGTGTTTCTCGATGCTGAAAAAGCGTTCAACTCTGTGGAGTGAGGCTTTTTAAAGGCGGTACTATGTAAAATTGGGGTTGGGGAAATATACCTTAAGCTTATTAATGTACTGTACAATAAACCCACAGCTAGGGTACAAGTGGGAAACAATCACAAACCCCATAGCGATCACGAGGGACACCAGGCAAGGGTGCCCATTATTGCCCCTGCTATACACCATAGTCGCCGAACCACTGGCCTGTGCATTAAGGGAATATCACGGGCATAGGGGTATAAGGGGTATAAGGTTCCCTGACTACAAGTTAATAGTTTCAGCGTATGTTGATGACACACTGTTATACGTGCGAGACCCGGAAAGAAATTTATCTGCAGTGCTGAGAGAGGTAGTCCGCTTCGGCGGCCTTTCAGGGCTCCAGATCAACTGGGATAAGCCCATTATCTTCCCACTCTCCCCCAGCACAACTCGGATAGCTTTGGATTTCCCCCTTCGCTGGACAGAGGAACCGGTTCGGTATCTCGGAATTCAAGTACACACAGACCCAGAGCAGGTACTGAGGGAAAATTATGTTAAAGCAATACAGAATTTGGAGGGAGACATTGAACAATGGATTACAGTGCCTTTATCTTTAATGGGGCGAGTTGCAATTATTAAGATGGTAGTGCTCCCCAGGTTTCTGAATATCCAGATAACACTATCGCGAGCATTTTTCGATAACTTACCGTCCTTACTGCTGAGACTGGTCTGGGCGGGAAAACAGCCCAGGGTGCAATGGAAGATATTAGTGTTGCCCTACAACATGGGTGGCCTTAATGCGCCCGATTTGGAGTTATATTACAGAGCGCTGCAGGGGGCCCTGGCAATCTATTGGCTGGATAGCAATCTAACACCACCACACAAATATATTAAAAAAGACACAGCCATGCCTCACACGCTCTCCCGAATGCTATTTAGTAACCCTACAAGGAAACACAGAGTTTTAGATTCCCTGAATTCTATAACTCATGCCTGGAAACGAATTCTAGAATATTACGCAGGTTCTCTACTGTACTCCCCCCGCATATGGAGGTAGAATGGTGTGCTTGGCTGGGAATAAGTCAGGAAAGGGGGGTGGTGCGGGCATTACAAATGTTGGGAATCACCAAAATGGGGGATCTCTTTGAAAACGGGGAGGTTAAAGAATGGGAAGCCCTACAAGGGATCGTAGAAAACAGAAAGCCGATAGTACAGTTCCAATATTTTAGACTGAGGCATGCCCTGTGGGAAATATTAGGAGAGGATATTCAGGAACCTCCGAACATAACAGCACTGACAACACTAATACAGTCAGATTCCCCTGCTAGATTGATAAAGAAAATATATGCATTGGTGCAGGAGGAGGGCAGGCCGAAGTTCACGAAAGCGCGACTAGAATGGCAGAGGGATTTGGAGAAACCAATGGATGACGAAAGTTGGCAGCACTGTTGCTCAGTGACTTGCTCGGTGTCTTTAAATGGTAGACATAGGCTTATCCATTTTAAGTACATAAATAGAATATACTACACCCCGGAGAGACTCTTCAGATATGGACTTAGGGACACCAAGGAATGTTCACGTTGTCACGTGCACACCGCAGATTTTATACATGTAGCATGGTATTGCCCGGGGATCGCGAGATATTGGAGTAACATTTTCCATGAACTAAGCACTATTGTGGGCTCAACACTTGAGATTGACCCAATGCTCGCATCGCTTGGGTATGACAGGGGAATCAGCGCACGCAGCAGGAAGCTGGTGGCTATGGGATTGTTGCTGGCCAAACGTTGCGTAGCAATGAGGTGGGCAAAAGGGCCAGCTCCTACAATACAGGAATGGAAGTCAGACATGGTGTATTGTAACACACAATCGGATGTCTAACGAATTGTTGCCATATGCTGGTCGTTCTCCCAGGAATTATTGGTCCCCTCTTCAGGCATATCTAGTGGGAAAGGAGACTGAGGAGGAAGGGAGAACAAGCGAGCCAGAAGTCACGAATGTGAACCAATAAAAGGGATTCTGCAATAGATTAGACGGGATAAGAAATAGGAGTGGACAGAGGGATATGTGCATGCACTAGCCAGTGATGTTATGCATTAGTATAGCATAAAATGGTTATATCTGAGACGGAGTTAAAATGTAAGCATTGTCAAGATTACAACCAAAACCATGTCATAATGTATGATGTATACTAGTAATGCAAAGTGTTTCGAAAAATAAAATAGATAAACAAATTTGTGCCTTTCCACAATAGAAAAATGTCATCAATATATATCTCAAAAGTGATGAGTTTGTTTTTCCAAATTTCATTAGTTAAAATGTGATCAATCTCGAATTTATGCATGAACAAGTTCGCACAGCAAGGAGCTGCACAATTGGCCATAGATGTTCCGGTCAACTGTAAGAAAAATTCTTGATTCCAAAAGAAATAGCTGTGATAGAGGGTGTAATGCAAAAGTTTCAATAAGAACACCTTCAGTTCCTCATCAATTTTGGTGTTGATAAGGGAATGTACCACCGATTCCATGCCCAGGTCATGGGGAATTTAAGTATATAACGCTTTAAAATCAAACGTACATATGAAGATGTTCTGATTTGAGTCAATTTCCAATGCTTGAATTTTCAACAATAATTCAGTGGTATCTAGGATGTAAGAGGACATGGTTTGCACCAGGGGTTGTAGGCATTGGTCCAAATATTGTCCTACTGGCTCATGGACAGAAACCAGGGTAGATATAATCTGTCTAAAAGGTGGTGTCTTTATAAATTTGGGGTAACATGTAGATATTAGGGCTTCTTGGATGTTCTTGAATCAAGTATCGTTTATCACTTTCAGTGATGGTACCTTTGATTACTGCCAAATCAACAATTTTTTTTGTGTTTTCATGAATTCACCGGTGGGATTTGTGAGAAGTTGGCCTGGCATATGCTGTCCACTAATTAAAGTGGGCACCTTGTACCAGTCCAAACGACCCTTATGATGTATGAGGTCAAAGATAACCTTTAGAAAGCTATCCTAGTGGTAGCTGTGGAGAGCAGCCTTCAGGCTTAATCTTGAAGGAATGTAAAGCAGCTTGTTTTACCAGAATATCACCTCCTGAATGACTAAATGAAGGAGAACCACACAGTAGTTATATAAAAATATGTATTTATTAATATAACACTCTCTACTATCCTCTACACGAGGATAGAACACAGTACACAATACGAGATCAATAGAACAGTTGTAAGTAGCACAATACACAGTGGGCTCCAGGGGGAGACCAAACCAAATAGTGGTATAACAGTCACGACTGAGATCAAGACAAGGTCTGGAGCATCGCTGGGACCCCAAGGAACCACCCGGCCGGGTGCAGTGTGGGAACACGACCGCGGGCTCCGTACACTTCTATGAGGAAGTCGCGGTTACACTTTCAAAGTTTAAGGACCCTTCTAGGAGGACTTCGAGCAAACCGGTTGGAACTTAAGAGTTTGAAGAGCCACCCCACCCGTGGATACCGTAGTACCCGAGTTACCTATCCCAGAGGAGCTGGGTGCATAGGTCTGAAGTGACGTCGGAAACTGCCGTCGTTCTCAATGGAGAGCTGCAAAGAAGTACTGCTGCCGTGAAGGTGAAAAGGGTCCGGGGGAATCCAAGCCTGGTTTTGAGGAAGATGGAACCTGAAAGCAGAGAGGACAGAGTCTGGGTCACTTCAGAGTGACCAGGGGCTCGGTAGACGAATGCCCACCGATGTCGGGTGCTTCAGGTGCGAAGAAGGGATGCTTGACTCTGCAGCCACGAGGACCAGGAGACGTAGAGGACGACCAGGAGCCGGAGGTGAGCTGTCCCACGAAGGTTGTCGAGTGCTGAGGGGTCAGTGTCCGGCTGGAGCACCAACAAGCCTTGGCAAAAGCAACCCACGCAGGAAGGTCAAGCAGGTTACGGTGTGGACCAGCAAGGTCCAGGGGAATCACCAAGAAATGGGGAGTCAGGGCACGTCTGGAGCAACCAGGAAAGCCCAACAGAAATCAAGATGACCCTCAGGAGGACCCACAGGCCGAATGACCAGGAGTCGCGAGGGTACTAGTCCACGGAGCACTCGGTGCGAGGAGGCCGGAGTTCTTTGGTGCAAATACTGCTCAGGGTCAGGACTACACGGAGTCCAATGCACAAGCTCGGGAATCGCCAACAAGCATATGCACTTGCAAATGGACGCAGTGCACAGGGGTCCGGGTCACGCAGTCCCCACGAGGGATACTAGCCTCAAACTCGGTGAGAGGGCACTCGACCTCAGGGACCTTCAGAAACCCACCTCCTGTGTTGCTGAAATCTTCGGAGTCCGCAGGAGCTCAGGAGCAGCAGACCGGTCAGTTGCGCTTAGGTGCCTGGGAAGCAGGGGAGTGACTCCTTCACTCCAAGGGAGATTCTTCAGTTGTCTTTAGCGCACCACAGGTCCTGCACGGAGCCTGTATGGAGCACGGGCACGAACGAAGCTTCAGACGGAAAGGGGGACGAAGTCGAGCCCAGTCGAGGTCCAGAGTGTCCAGTCGGTCGAAGGTCAGTGGTTTCTTCTTGTAGAATCTTGTCCACGTAAAATCCAAAGTCTTACAGCCAGGTAAGCCCTTTTCTACCCACGGGAGAGGGTTGGACAGATTCAGGGGACCCTCCTAGTGGAGGGTCAGGACAGAGGGGTGGTTACACCTATGTCCTTTGTCCAGTTTCGCGCCAGAGCAGGAGCCAATGGCTCCCAGAACTGGTTTGAACTGGACTATGCACAGGGACACCAAATGTGCCCCAGGTGCAGACTTTCAGGCACTCTGAGTGCACCCACCCAGCCCCAATACACTAAACCCTGTCTGGGAGGTGGTCACACCTCCCTGTGACAGTATGCCTATTGTGCTGCCTTCCTCTGCTCGAGCTTGGCTCAGCAGCAGGAGGGCAGAAATGTGTCTCTGGTCGGCAGCATCCATTTTGTGCTGTCCAGGTCGAGAAGGCTGGCACCGGTTAGACCAGTGCTCGCTTCTGAAGGGTGGAATCATACCTCCCACACCAATTTCTGGAATCATAATTCCAAGGTGTTTGATACCAAACACAATATGTTTCTATGCAGCCGTTTGAGATAGCATTTACCGCGAGGTTATAATGCACCTCTACCTATATATCCGGCTGAGTCACAGACAACCCGGGAGAATGGTCTCCGAAGGCTGCAGAGAGGCTCTGCTCATGCAGGGGCACCCTCTCACATAAAACCCAGCACCCTGCCTTCAGGATTGGTAAGGCCTGCTATAGGGGTGACTTATAAGTTTTAAGTGTAGTGACCTATAGATATAGTGTATAGATATAGTGAACCTATATCTAAAGTAAGTGGTGCAAGCACCATTCTTAGACAGGCTGCAGTAGCAGAGTTGGAGTTCCATTTTGCATGGCCTCCCATGGGTTCCATAATACATGCTTCAGCCCATGAGAGGCCTCTGGGGTACCTATGCCCTGGGTACATGGGTACCGTATACTAGGGACTTATAAAGGTACCCCAGTATCCAATCTGGAGTGTACCAAAGTACATGTATGTCAATTTAAGGGAGAAAGCAGATGGACTGGGGTCCTGATTAGCAGGATCCCAGTCAGACTAGTCAAAAACCAGCAAAACACCAGGCAAAACGTGGGGGTAACCATGCAGTCAGATCCTACCTTCCTACAGGATTGTAGTGAATTTTTAAATAGGTGGATGTATCAGAGATGTGTTCTCTGACCTTTTGATTGTAGTAAGCAGAGCCCATTACAATCAAAGCACCACCTTTGTCTGCTTTACAAGACGTGAAGTCAGAATTCATGGATAATCGACAAATGATTCCTTTTACTTTGTTGGTCAAATTGGTTTGGTGGGTTTTCTTGGACTTGAATAGGCCCTGTATTTCTTTTCTAACAATAGTCTCGAAATAATCCAATATTTTATGGCTAACCACATTCTCAAAAAGTTTCTTAAACGAAGGGTCTGCATGAATTTGAAAAAAGTCACTTCAAGTTCCAAAATGTTGGAAAGGTATGTGGGGACAAAAGATGTACCCTTTTGAAGTGGGTTCATTTCTATTGGACTAATTTCTATTGGACTAAGTGGGTAAGAAGATATATTGATGACCAAGTTTTTTCACTATTTATGGTTTGTAGCTCCTGGTCACCCTCTGGGATGTGGGCGGGTCATTGTTTGCTGCTCCCCTTTCCCCTCCTTTTTCATCGTTTCCTGAGGGGCCTACCTCTAAAAAAGGAGCCCCAGATGTTGACAACATTAATTGTGTTGCCACAGGGGTGATTTGTTGGTTCATCGATTGATCCTTGAGTTGTTCACGTTGTTGTTGCCTTTTGTTGAATGAACTAGAGTCGCTATCAGCTGATGAAGTGTCTGTCAGTAGGTCTGTTCGCCGCATGTGTCAAACATGAAATCATCATGCATATAGTTGGTATCTTCTGCCATAAAACATTCCATAGGGAAAGAATTCCAATCATCCAAGACACCGTGGAATGAATTACCACAGATCAGTAAACTCATCAGGTGACCAGCTTGTTAACGTTTTTCATCTCCACCCTTCACTGCTGGTCAAAACCCCCTCAATAAATGACAAAACTGCTAGGAACTTTTAAGGTCAGGAATTTAACCTTGCACTTGTGCACAGACTGAAAAGGCAGACCCATGAGCTTGGACAGAACCACTTTGAGCTCTCAGACAGGAGTGGGTCGACAAACTGGCTTGTGGATAACAAACATCTTTAATAAAGAAACCTGATAAGGTGACTGTAAGCCCCGACAGCAAAAAGGTCAACTGCAAAAGAACCATACTCCATATTCAACTTGGCTAGTTGCAGCAAATACAGGGTTTTAGCTACTTTATGAAATTGGTGGTATGACATGGTAGTGTGAGATGCACCACATATAAAGCACTAACACACTTTTCAGTGTAACAAGGTGCAGAAGGAAAACAAGCTTTTTTAAAAGAAATATTCTGATGCAGCCCTGTGGCAGAGTTAAATAATTGTACTTCAGGAAGTCACATTAGGCGAGCTCAGGTTGTGATGATAAATCCTACTGCTGCATTGGAAGTCCCTTTGGCATGCAAATCTGGTGGCAAATCAAAAGGGAATCCACATAAGATGCAGCTACTACGTCTGTCTCGCCCAACAAGGATCTTCACATAACAGTAGACCCTGAATTCCTGAATTTCCTTAGTATCATGGGTATTTCGAGGGTTGGAGTGAAATCGAACAAGGATGCCCTGGCACATTAAGTACATTCCTCAAAACCCACGGATCTGGCAGCCTGGATGTGCAAAGGCAGCTTTTTGATCGATGCAAAGTGCTCCCCATCTGTTGAAGTGAACAAATGATTAAGTTCCTACTTGTGTTCTCCTGCGAAACACCTAATCTATATCCACACCAGTACATTGGACATGCCAAACAACATGAGATGAATCTCACAGTTTTTAGGATTCTCAGACAGGACTAGATACTGCGTCCCTTCCAGTTCGCAGACAAACGATCATGCAGTCAATTTGCATCAGTCTTTGCCTTCCTATATCTGGAGTAAAGGTCTGCAGAACTAAATTGATGGCCAGGAGTTCCAGAATGTTTATGTGACATCCCGAGGCCATGGATCATAAGATTTCCAGATGAGCCTCCCAACCATCCTGACAGAGGCGCATTCATGATCGCTGTCACCTTATGAGCTGCTGGTTCCAGAGGGCACCACAAAACTGCTTATCTCAAGATACATCCAACAGGAAAATTAATTGTTGTAAATCAGGATCAAGGTGATCCTGTGCTCCCAATGACCCAAAACCCAGGTCCAATGCAAATGAACACATTCCTGTTGAGTTTGCATGTGTAGGAAAGCATGAGGAATAAGAAAAATGCATGATATTGACCCCGGTAGAGGCCACTTTCTGGACCTGCAGGCATATTTCCTGAGTGATCTCCTCTAAAACGAGGCATCTCTCCATGGGAAAAAAGCATCATGTTTCCCATGCAAGTGTAGCTCCCAGAAGGGAACCCATGTTAAGGGACTCAGGAAAGATTTCTCCCTTATTTAGAGAGTGCAAAAACAAAACTGTGGTATTAACAGCAAACAGCAAAGATGCTAATACCAGCTAGTCCAGATATAGATAGACATGAATACCCTACCTTTGGAAAAACCACCAATATCACCAGCCATTTTGTGAAAATCACAGGGCTGACATCAAAGCAAAGAACTGGAAATAGACTACCATGAACCAAATGTATCTTTGGTGCACTCTTGTGATCGGGAAATGAAGAAAGCATTTTGTAGATCAATTGTTATGACAAAATCACCTTGATTGAGAAAGGGAGTGAGTGGAGACTGCAGGGTCACCATTCACTTCACTGCTGAAAGAAATGTGTTGAGGCACCCTAGAAGTAGTATGGGCCTCTTCGTTTTCCCCGGATCCTTTCTTTGTCACTACTAAGTACCTGGAGAACAATTCTACCAACTGTACCAGAGTACAGAGGAATTTCCCCATTGCATCTTTCAAAAAAGAAGGCACTAATTGCCACAAGCAATTGAGACACGTTGCTGTGTGAATTCTTGAGGTGGAAAATCCAGGAGGTATACATTAAAACTGGAGGTGATGAGCCAAACTCACAATCTCCAGCAACCAACAGCGAGTAACAAATCCTTCCCAGTCTAGAAAAAAGAATTACGCTGCCTACCACATTGCTGCGAGGAAGGGGGGCAATGGAACCCAGTGATTGCACTGTTTGGGACAAAAGCAGTTCTTCCATCTCTCTGACCTCTAGTCAACTGATACAACTGTTGCTTATCCAGCACCAGCCGAAAAGAAGTCTTTTGAGAGGAAGTCTTAGTCTCCTGCACCAGACCTCTGGGACCTCACCATCTCAGACTCTGTTCTCATCTTCTGGATCTCTTTGTCCATGTGATGGGCAAAGAGAGAAGAACCACAAAAAAAGGAGGTCAGTGATATGAAGAGGAGCATCAGGCCGGTAGGCCGAAAATCAACACCAAACCTGCCTTCGGAGGACCATGTGCCACTCAGTGTAAACACATACCAGCAATATCGGAGGTTATGGCCTGACCTTTAATCATGACCGCTTCACCCCTCCATTCTCATCTAGGTTACTGTAGAAAAGACTCCATCTTGTCCTATATCTTTCTGTTGTTATCTTCCTCAAAATAAAGTTAGTAGTGGGCGCTAGAATGGAAATGCCTCCTGTTCTTAAAGGTTTTGACTCTCCATGTCTGGAAAGTTGCTGCTTGCAAATCTTTCTGGAACATTTTAGCCACTGTTGAAACTACATGCAAATCTGCAGGAGGGCAGCCCTTCAGAAAACATCAGAATCAGGAGTCTTGTATTTGCACTGCACTCTCATAGAAAGTGGCTTAGAAGAGGTAGGTGTCAGAAAAACTGGATATAATCTAGTTCCAACAACTCTTGGATTCTAGGAATATATCCTTTATGGGCAGTAGGTGCTGGGGTCCACGGCTCCCTGGCAGCCATACTTAAAGTCAACGAAGGATAGGGAATTATTGATTGATTAGGTGGAGATTTTTTAGATAGAAGCCCCTCCTATGAAACACCTTAGAAATTCTACCAGTCATCTGCAAGTTTATCATCCCCATCATCTGCACAAAACTTCTGATCATACTCCTCTTCCTATCGGTGTTGTGGGTTAGAATCTCTCTCATCCACATCTTGCTGCCCAAAGGAGGTAGACTGCACTGGTCTATTTTAAGGTGTCTGATTTAAGACTGATGCGTCAGTGTCAAACCATTCAGTGCCAAAGAAAACAGTGCCAAGAGGACATATTAATTCCTTTGTGCCAAAAGAAGCCTCTTTACCAATAGCCACAAAAGAGTTGGAAGGCTCAGCAGGCACTTCAGTAGGTGTAGACGTTGCACCCAAAGTGACAGACGGAGGAACATGATCCCCTCTAGGCACTCATGTAGATGAGTCCCTCAGACGCCTTAGGTCAGCCCTCGACGAGAGCTTTGAAGAGAACTGCATTATATTCAGTGGGTGGCTTTGGCGTTTTTCTGCTTGGCTCTCAGTTTGTGCTAACGTTGGTTCTGTCAGGTACAGTAATTGTTTTAACGTTTCATCAATAATTGTACATAAAGAAAGGAGAACACACCTGAATTGAATCAAAGGCAATATATTAACACCTTAATCGCATTTTTCTTTTTCAGTTTTATGGTTCTAACATAGTATGGCTGTCACAAAGAAACAAAAATTTTAGAAAAACGACGCAAGGATAACTTATAGGTAATTAGGTGATCTAGAAGTGACAAGGTGCTGCAAGTGAATGAAATATATACACAGTGCTGTACAAAAGGTATGTAAAAGGTTCAATTCAGTGGACATCCGTCCCAAAGCACATGAATCTCCAATCCATCTAATGCTTAACCTGCCTTTCACGTGGAGTGAAGAGGGCTTTTCATTCACAGCGCTGCCCTGACCGAGCTTTTGACTCATGATATAACTGTCCCCAGATATGATTCATTTCCATCACTTTTATACACCAGAAGGAGTAGGGAGTGATAAACTAGCTCTATACGTGGTGGCACGTGCTGTGTGTCCTACTACTGCCCTCACTCACAGTTGTGTGACATGCTTCATCATAGGGCTGCTTCAAAACACCCCGCGCAACCAACGCCTGGGGTGGAGCAATAGGGTAGGGAAGACAAAACACAACACATAAGAGAAACAATTAATGTATAAAGTGACTGGGAACACCGGAAGTGAAAGTACAGTGTAAGTTAAAACTAGCTCGGAGGTGTCGCTGTGCATACAATTTATTCCTGGACCCTCCGGCCAGGGTTAAAAACGTGAAAGATGGTGGTGATTGGGAGATGTTATGGGCTCCTTACACCCCTCCTTACTGCCAATTCATCGACATGTTTCAGCCGTAACTTTGTGCCCCTAGTATAGGGTCACGCCGGCCTTCTTCAGGACTCTACCGGTCCCAGGATATATATTATTACCTCGTTACCCGAAATGAGGGGGTGTCAGAACCAGTCGTTCCAGCACCGAGGTATCCCCTAGAGAGTACTCTATTGTTGTACTACATAGGAAAGAAAAGGGGACAAGAAAAATTAACACGGGGTCACTATAGTTAGTTCACCCTCGTAGTTCTGTGTACTGTAATGAGCATCAATCCACCACAATTCCGGGTCGAATACCCAGAGTGCACTCCTCTATTAGGAATCATCAAACGTTGCTATATGAAAACAACTCCTCCTACTCCAAGAGTAGGTGTAGATCAAATATGCGTATGCACCATCATACGCCTCTTTTCTCACTCAGACACATGAACACGTAATGTCTCGCCACTTACCGAGTTTACCCCTAAACAATGTTAAAACTGGTGAGAGACAAGGAGAGATCCCCTGTAGTCGCACTCTAGGGGAGATAAAATCAGAAAGAACAACATCGTCATGGTTAATAGATTATATACCCTACTGTATAGGTATCACACATAATAGGCCCGATGGATATTAAGGACTGAGTCTCCCTGAGGGTCTAACCGCAGGCGCACTGACACCTGCAGATCAATGTAGCACTTATGCTGCCAAGTGAAGTCTGATAAGTGTCTGCGGCTACGGGAACAAGAAATGTGCCTATGCGCCAGTCACTTGCCCAATGCCGGCAAGTTTACATAAATGCCCCCATCTCCTTACTACATCAAGGTGGGTGCTCCTCCTCATAGCCGCTTGTCTGCTCTCGCCGTGTAGACTGGCGGGAGGGCAACCGGAGTGTCCAGATATACTCTCTGGATCCCGGTACTCCCGTGGCGTTTCTGGTCACGTGGGTAGCCGTGAAGACGCGCACGTAGCCCATAGTCATGACGGAGGGCTTGGCACGTCTGGTTGCCCGGGAGACGTGTTGCGGTCACGTGTTGGCCGCGTTGACTTGTCGTTATCCGCGTCGAAGACGTAGGACTGGGCGTGTCTAGTTGCCAGGGAAACGCTGTTAAACGCTAGAAACAGCGCGTCGGACCTCTACATTTATGCTCCATTTGGAAAACTTTATTAAACCGTGGATGAGCTCCTTAGTAGCCAGATCTCACTGCCTTGTGCCCACAGTGTGGATAAATGTTAGTAAACAGTTTGCCTACACAGGTGTTCAGAGCACCCTGGGGAAAGAAAGCGCTCTATTATAGACAGAGGTTGCTTGTTACCCTTAATACAGTTACGGTTAGCTAGCATAGTTAGTCAGCCAATCCTGCATACTTGTTAAAAGAGTAGGCCGTAGTATGTTGCCCTCTCTAGGTGTAGAAGCTGTAATCCAGCACCACGTACAAGTGCTGCGATTAGTGTAGGGGAGGAGCTAGTGATGGAAAGGAAATACTTTGTAACTGTGTGGAGGGTAGACATCTACCTATTAAGGGTGTGCCATGGAATATCATCATTTAAACCCACCAGATGACTTTTTAGACGATATACCCATTTCTGCTCTCTCAGGAAAAGGGCTCTCGTCCTCTCTCTTGCAGCTGCATGCAACCTGGGTTTTTCAATTACTGTCCAAGTTAGATCGTCGATGGTGTGGTGTTTTTCTAAGTAGTGGGCTGTAAGTTTAGTGTTGGATTTCAAACACCTAATCGTACTACGGTGCTCCATAATACGTGTCTTGACTTTCCTGCTAGTCATGCCCACGTATTGTTTCTGGCAGGGACATATAATGAGGTAGATCACAAATTCGGAGTTGCAGTTAGTGTGTGACCTCTGCTCCCATGGATAGGTGAGACCCACATCTATGGTCTTGGAGTTATTCGTGAGGTGGCATACACTCCTCGAACCACACCTCGAGTGCCCTCGAAGGGGGGGCAGGCCCCCCGGGGTTTCAATCCTCCTCTGTTGCGGTGTAGTAGGTCTGGTGTGCACCAGAATGTCTTTCAGATTTGCGCTCCTCTTGAAAGAGAACAGAGGCTTAGCTATGTTCATACCGTTGGAATTAAGTATGCACCAGTGTTTCAGTACCGCTTGCTTGATTTGATGAGAGGCCGTATTGAAAGTGGTGACACACACTGGTTTGTCTGTAGGAGGTCTAACGGTCTTCTCCAATAGGTTCTCCCCGTTTGCGTTGGTTGCTCTTTTCCTGGCTCTAGCAATATGTTATGTTATACCGTTTTCTAAGGTCGCACAGCTGCCCCAGCAAAGGGGCGTCCCAGAGCGGATAGCAGAAAACTGCAAGGCTACAATAGTGTGTTCAGGATAGCCCCTTTGGCGGAGTTTCCTCGTAAGGAGAGCGGCCTCTCCCTTGAAAGTTGTTCTGTCAGTAAAGTTCCGCCTTAATCTAAAAAATTGTCCCACAGGTAGGTTGTCCCTTAAAGATTTTGGGTGGAAACTGTCATATGCTACATATCGTCCGAGAGGAGGCGATGACATTCATTGGTGTAAGTTATCTTGTCCAAAATAACTATTGCTCCCCCTTTGTCGGCCGGGAAGGGAGACGCACAATCGGTCACCCAATTCCTTGACTGGCTTAACAGGAACCCCATGCTCCATTTTACTTCTACAGTAACTAAAACGGGGTTACCATTTTTAGATCTAGTCATTGAACCCAAGGGAGGAAAACTTCACACCAGAGTCTACCACAAACCGACTGATAAGAACTCACTGCTAGCATATGACAGTTTCCACCCAAAATCTTTAAGGGACAAACTACCTGTGGGACAATTTGTTTAGATTAAGGCGGAACTTTACTGAGAGAATAACTTTCAAGGGAGAGGCCGCTCTCCTTACGAGGAAACTCAGCCAAAGGGGCTATCCTGAACACACTATTGCTAGAGCCAGGAAAAGAGCAACCAACGCAAACAGGGAGAACCTACTGGAGAAGACCGTTAGACCTCCTACAGACAAACCAGTGTGTGTCACCACTTTCAATACGGCCTCTCATCAAATCAAGCAAGCGGTACTGAAACACTGGTGCATACTTAATTCCAACGGTATGAACATAGCTAAGCCTCTGTTCTCTTTCAAAAGGAGCGCGAATCTGAAAGACATTCTGGTGCACACCAGACCTACTACACCGCAACAGAGGGGGATTGAAACCCCGGGGGGCCTGCCCCCCCCTTCGAGGGCACTCTAGGTGTGGTTTGTGCAGTGTATGTCACCTCACGAATAACTCCAAGACCATAGATGTGGGTCTCACCTATCCATGGGAGCAGAGGTCACACACTAACTGCAACTCCGAATTCGTGATCTACCTCATTACATTTCCCTGCCAGAAACAATACGTGGGCATGACCAGCAGGAAAGTGAAGACACGTATTATGGAGCACCGTAGTACGATTAGGTGTTTGAAATCCAACACTAAACTTACAGCCCACTACTTAGAAAAACACCACACCATCGACAATCTAACTTGGACAGTAATTGAAAAACCCAGGTTGCACGCAGCTGCAGGAGAGAGGGCGAGAGCACTTTTCCTGAGAGAGCAGAAATGGGTATATCGTCTAAAAAGTCATCTTGTGGGTTTAAATGATGATATTCCATGGCACACCCTTAATAGGTAGATGTCTACCCTCCACACAGTTACAAAGTATTTCCTTTACATCACTAGCTCCTCCCCTACACTAATCGCAGCACTTTTACGTGGCGCTGGATTACAGCTTCTACACCTAGAGGGGGCAACCTACTACGGCCTACTCTTTTAACAAGTATGCAGGATTGGCTGACTAACTATGCTAGGTAACCGTAACTGTATTAAGGGTAACAAGCAACCTCTGTCTATAATAGAGCGCTTTCTTTCCCCAGGGCGCTCTGAACATCTGTGTAGGCAAACTGTTTACTAACATTTATCCACACTGTGGACACAAGGCAGTGAGATCTGGTTATTAAGGACCTCATCCACGGTTTAATAAAGTTTTCCAAATGGAGCATAAATGTAGAGGTCCGACGCGCTGTTTCTAGCGTTTAACAGCGTTTCCCTGGCAACTAGACACGCCCAGTCCTACGTGTTCGACGTGGATAACGACGAGTCAATGCGGCCAACACGTGACCGCAACACGTCTCCTGGGCAACCAGACGCGCCAAGCCCTCCGTCATGACTATGGGCTACGTGCGCGTCTTCACGGCTACCCACGTGACCAGAAATGCCATGGGAGTACTGGGATCCAGAGAGTATATCTGGACACTCCGGTTGCCCTCCCGCCAGTCTACACGGCGAGAGCAGACAAGCGGTTATGAGGAGGAGCACCCACCTTGATGTAGTAAGGAGATGGGGGCATTTATGTAAACTTGCCAGCATTGGGCAAGTGACTGGTGCATAGGCACATTTCTTGTTCCCCGTAGTAAGGAGATGGGGGCATTTATGTAGACTTGCCGGCACTGGGCAAGTGACTGGCGCAGAGGCACATTTCTTGTTTCCCGTAGCCGCAGACACTTATCAGACTTCACTTAGCAGCATAAGTGCTACATCGATCTGCAGGTGTCAGTGCGCCTGCGGTTAGACCCTCAGGGAGACTCAGTCCTTAATATCCATCGGACCTATTAAGTGTGATACCTATACAGTAGGGTATATAATCTATTAACAAAGACCATGTTGTTCTTTCTGATTTTATCTCCCCTAGACTGTGACTACAGGGGGTCTCTCCTTGTCTGTCGCCAGTTTTAACATTGTTTAGGGGTAAACTCGGTAAGTGGCGAGACATTACATGTTCATGTGTTTGAGTGAGAAAAGAGGCGTATGATGGTGCACACGCATATTTGATCTACACCTACTCTTTGAGTAGGAGAAGTTGTTTTCATATAGCAACGTTTGATAATTCCTAATAGAGGAGTGCACTCTGGGTATTCAACCCAGAATTCTGGTGGATTGATGCTTTATTGAGACATTACAGTACACAGAACTACGAGGGTGAACTAACTATAGTGACCAGTGTTCATTTTTCTTGTCTCCTTTTCTTTCCTATGTAGTACAACAATAGAGTACTCTCTAGGGGATACCTCGGTGCTGGAACGACTGGTTCTGACACCCCCTCATTTCGGGTAACGAGGTAATAATATATATCCTGGGACCGGTAGAGTCCTGAAGAAGGCAGGCGCGACCCTATACTAGGGGCACAAACTTATGGCTGAAACAGGTCGACGAATTGGCAGTAAGGAGGGGTGTAAGGAGCCCATAACATCTCCCAATCACCACCATCCTTCACGTTTTTAACCCTGGCCGGAGGGTCCAGGAATAAATTGTATGCACAGCGACACCGCCGAGCTAGTTTTACCTTACACTGCACTTTCACTTCCAGTGTTCCCAGTCACTTTATTCATTAATTGTTTTTCTTATGTGTTGCGCTTTGTTTTCCCCTACCCTATTGCTCCACCACAGGCGTTGGTTGCGCGGGGGTGTTTTGAAGCAGCCCTATGATGAAGCATGTCACACAACTGTGTGAGTGAGGGCAGTATTAGGACATAGCACGTGCCACCACGTATAGAGATAGTTTATCACTCCCTACTCCTTCTGGTGTATAAAAGTGTTCTGTGGGGGTCCAGAGTAGGGTGGTCCATTACCCTCACCCCTCCTCTTCTGTGTGAATCATTTCCATCACTGTCAAGAATCCAACCTTTGGTGGATTTTACCTTGAAGACTTCTACTGGTATCCAAGACCAACCTTACGGGCTGTCCCCCTTGTCCTGAAGAAGACCCGTTGTGACTTCATCTTTAATCATGCACTCCTCTGGGTTGAAACGTCGACGTGCCTGTACAATCCATACCCTACCCTCTGGAGATTCATGTGCTTAGGGACGGATGCCCACTGAATTGAACATTTTAGATACCTTTTGTACAGCACTGTGTATATATTTCATTCACTTACAGCACCTTGTCACTTCTAGATCACCTAATTACCTATAAGTTATCCTGGCGTCATTTTTCAATAATTTATGTTTGTTTGTGACAGCCATACTATGTTAGAAACATAAAACTGAAAAAAGAAAAAAGCGGTTAAGGTGTTAATATATTGCCTTTGATTCAATTCAGGTGTGTTCTCCTTTCTTTATGTACAATTATTGATGAAACGTTAAAGCAATTAGTGTACCCAACAGAACCAACGTTAGCACATATTCTAGACGCCCAGGTTCTGAGGGTCACCCCTTTATACTTGATGGCTCTCAGTTTGTGCACAGATTATAAAAAATAAAAATGTTTAATAAAGGACAGTAAAAACAGTATGTTAGAAAAAAAGTGTATGGCGCAGATTCTCGGGTGCAACCTGGCAGCAGGGAATGAATCTAAGATCAGGACTTTGGGGGACTATCCTTTCCTCAAGAATTAAATTTCTCCTTTCTCATTGCCATTTTCATCTTTTTTCCCTTGCAAACTGGGGTTTGGCCTTTATATGCCACAGAAACATTCATGATCTAGTGATCGTTGTCACAAGATTCCTCCACCAAAAATTACTCAAATAGTTGTGCTCCGCTTATGCTTCTTCATGGGTCAGAATTTCATAATGACAAAGCCCCTAAGGTCCGACTCCATCTTGACTGACAGAGGTCACTATCTTCTCACTCTCAAACAATTGAAGTCACCATTTTTCCTGATTCATGCAGAACTGCGGTCATGTCTGCGATTAGTCGCAGATGTCGCCTGACCTTATATCTAAGAACTGTCAAAGCTTCAAGTCATTCGATTGATGACATAGCTACAACACTTGATGCAACATTTGGCGGGGTCAAATATCTGTGTTTCACCAGGTCACATTTAAATAAGGAAACATACACACATATAACCAAAATAGTGTAGTCTGAATTGACGTCTTTTACCTTACATGTTCATAAGGCAATTTCTGGGACGCACATCCTGATGCACACCATCTATCAGACATTCCTAAACCTATGTCAGAAATTCAAATTTCCGATAAGATTTAGCATACAAGGACTACCACTTGTCAGGAGGTCCTTCACCCAGAA
Source organism: Calotriton arnoldi (assembly GCA_963921515.1). Classification (NCBI taxonomy): domain Eukaryota; kingdom Metazoa; phylum Chordata; class Amphibia; order Caudata; family Salamandridae; genus Calotriton; species Calotriton arnoldi. The sequence continues at coordinate 832,893 of CAWUFW010008743.1, forward strand.
TACCGCCCGAGATTCTGCCAGACACAGTCTCACCTGCTGCCGGCACACTTCGCACTTCAGATGCTACATCTTGCCTGAAGCCGAAAAAGTTGAGTTTCAGAGGAAGACCGCAGCATGTATTTGTCCTTCGCAGGGAACACTATCTTTGTGCCTCCGCTGATAAAGACAGCCTTTGCTGTCAAAAACGTATGCAGTGTGTCTCTTCTCCCTAGGAAACCCTAGACTGCTCTGCCTTCCATGCTCTTAGTGTAGCACATATGTAGACATTAGGGTGCTAGGTTCTAGATGACATTTTAAATGACATTTTAACAATGCTGGAAACGTGCACTTTAATCTCTTGTGCATAACGTGCCTTCTTGCTGTTTTTATAATATTCTGTGTAGGTGTTTTAGATGTACTAAGAAACAGATTGTTCCTAAATTAAATACTTTAACTGAAAAGTGTTCACTCTTCTTAGTACAGTGTGTGATATTGTGAATAACAAAATATGGCTTGTTGCTTGTTCCCCAGTGCCCCTTATCCCTTCATGGGATTTTTAGGAACCCAAAAGCAATGCCTCGATCTCAATTAGACATTGAATAGTGTTTCGCGAGGATTCAGTAACCTGTCTTTCACATTCATCACTGGTGCATTGAACAAAGTTCAACCATGGGTGGTAAAGCACACCTTGAAGAGTTATGCCAAAGTTATAACTTACGCTTACAGTTAAGTTTTCACTACTGCCTACGATGTGTGGCCATGGTATCCACCCACACCCAAAACTGAGGTAAATCCTATTTTAAGAACTTATCAATACAAATCTACCAGTCTTTTCTGCCAATCAGTTCTTGTCCAAATGCACAGTTTGTGGCACCCACGCAGGGGATTAGTAGAGAGGGCAGAAAGAAAGGGTAAAAAGGGGCAGGCAGAGTGGGGCAACAGGGCACGTGAATGGGGTTAAAATGGCACATGGTGGGACTTGGATAGGAGGGCATGAAGTGCTGAGAGCAACAAGGTGTGGTCAATGAGCTAACCTTGAAATTTTATGAGCAGACTGCGAACGAAAGGATAAAAATTTATTAGAAACGTATTTATTTTGCTGAATAAAATGAATGCCCTTTTAATCATGCAGTCATGGCTTAATTTCAAGTTACTGAAAGTAGTGAGAACTAAAAGTTTAGAAGGATGAACACAAATGTTGGTGAAGGGGGGCACTAACTGCTCTGGCAAAAAAAAATTAGTCTTGGTCAAGTCAGGCTCATTTCTTAAAGGGTCGTGAGAGCTGGCAGGGTGAGTCCGGATCCAATTTTGAAAACTATTAGGACAAGAAAAATCTGTCACCTGTCAGCCAAGCCTCGGAAAGACTGTCTTTGATGGAGAGAGTCAGTCACGTGAAGCTTTTGAAGGTTGGCACACTGGGGGCAGAAAATCATTTGTCACGATCATCTCTTAAGAGTATGGCAGGCGTTCAAGAGTCCGATCCACCAAGGGCAAGTAAGCATGCAAAAGAATACTGCAAAGTTATACTACTGGCAGTATACAATGTAAATAAGAGTTCAATACGATATAATACAAGTAACATATTGTGTCAGGCTCACCCCTGAAAGGCTGTTACCTAACTTAGGCAGTCATCTGCAAGGCTAACTTGACATGAGATTTACTCTGCCCTAGCTATAGTGACTTTTCAAATATGAAACAATTCTACTAAATATCCTCATCTCAAAATATGCCAGTTCTGTTTGTAAATTATCTGCCCTTAAAATGCCTCAGAACATTGGGGTGTATCCCTTGAAGAAAACCTTTTTCTTAACCATAAAACCCGCACTGCTCACAAAATAAGAATGCATCTGTCGCAGCAGCAGCTCTGAAACTGGCAGGCTCTCTTGTGCCCCTTCAAGATGGCAGTCAGTCCATGGTTACGGCAGCGGGCACAGGTGGGTGTACGACTGGAGGGCACCTCGTCTGCTGGACTGAAGGCAGTCTGATGAGGAAGCTGCTCGAAGCTGTCCTGGTGGCTGTCTGTGGTAGAATCAGAGGGGCATCGCAGGACTGAGGTTTGCTCCCGGCAAATCTCCATGCTTTTGGCTGTTGAAGAAACAGACATTATTAACGTGTATCTCTGCATATCCTACTCTAGTAGGTAGGTGCCAGATTATCACTTTTTTTCCTAATATCCACCCCACTATACATTTCTTTTCAATGGTCCCGTGACTATTCCCGCAACAGGATTTTTTGCTTACACACATAGTGCTGCTTCCGATCCCACATGGAGAGCAACCACTGACTTCTCCATGCCAAATACTGGTGATATCCCAGCCATGTCACTTCCACGATCCAGCCATGAGCAACCCACTTAACCACCCCTAGAGACCAAACTAGTTCTCTGTAAATACCACTCAGCAGTCACGTTTACACTATATTAAGCACTGCACACCTCTTGACCCTTAAAACTTTCCTGCACTTGAATGTAAGCTAATTGGGACACTGACATTCCCCAATTTGTCTGTATCCCTCTTCTCTGTTCACAAATGTTACTATGTATGTGGGTGTACTTCTTCCATGGAGAACTTAATGATAGCCCTTCAAGGAAAATGTGAGTCTATAATATACCCATACAAGCAGCACAATATAAGATGGGCTGTGTGACAAGTGATCCTGGGGCGAGGACAAATTCATACATCCACTAAAAGGAATAAAATGTTGGTGTTTGTTTTTAAATGAAGCTTCTTGGAGGGGGATCTCAGTCAAAGTGCCCTCTCTTCTTTCAACCTGTAGGCCGGTATGCTCTATCCATTCCGATAACGGAGAAAACTTTTAACAATGTCAATTTGTTATAAATAAATAGTTTTCATTGTGTAACTTCCCCCCCCGTCTTAAAAATCCTCACAAACAACTCAAAAGGAAAATCATTAATGTCCATGCTTAAACATCTCTAGTTTTCTGAAACGTTGGTGCACACCTGTGACACCTTTACTCCTTCACAGACCCATCAAACCCTATACTCCTCCGTTCCGTTTCCTGCTCTGTCTGAGGTATCCCTCCCTTTACCCTCTATGTGCCCATTATGGTGAACCCTCCTCTTCCCATCTCAGAGCCCGTACACCCTATCCCTCCCCTTACCCACACCTCTTCGCTTACCCAAACATGGTCAACTTTAGATTAAAACTTTGCATACGTGGAGACATCAGCAGACGTTGGCTGGTGAGCAGGAGCCTATAAATCGCCTAGCACATTTCTGGGGTTTCATTTTAAATCGCGCTTTTCTAAAGCAGGCCATCTTAAAAGATTTAACATGGCCAAAGACTGAGCTTATTGAGGATGATTCTTACACAAACTGTACAAGTTTTGACAGCTCACTATTGCAACTTCTGAGTTATAAAATGAACAATTCTGGCATCCAAGGGTAAATTAATAGTCTTTATTTTGCAAACACCAATGGTATCAGTATCAACCAAGCATACCACCCAGAAACTTCCTACTGCCACAGAACAGTCCAGTAAGTACGTTTTGGCAACGTAAGTAGAATGCTTCTAATCTCAGATTTACCCCTTCACCTAGAATGCTGCAAATAAACACTGCATTGTAAAGCTGGGAAGGACCCACAACAGTGATGTTTCCCTTAGAAAGGCATCCCCTTGTGTTTGCCATCAGAATCAATGCCATGTCAGTTGTGGTCTGTTGGACCAGCTGGAAAAACAGAACCATGAGATATGGTTTTAATCCCAGCTTTTTGCTTGGTCAAATTAGTGTTCTTAGGCAATCACTTTTTGAATGTATTCCTCGGCTCCTTTTTGGTAAGACTATGAGTAATAGGAATCAATGTAAAAGCAGCTACTATTGCAAGTGGCTAAAAATGGACTGAATATTACAGGGGGCGGGGCGCAAGTGACCAGTCTCACGGTCTATTTACTGAAATACAATATGGTGGTAAACATACCTGTAGCAGCAGTAGTAGTGTTTTGCAGTCTCAGGCCTACTGTTTAATAAACTGTTTGATCCTGCGCAAATCTCACTCCCCGTTCCTCTGTCCACTTATCAGACATGTCAGAGGTTTGAAACCGGCATCATTGGAGAAATAAGCAGCAGGCGCTCACACATTCGTGGCTGTTCATGGGCAGGTGACTGGATGTGCACCTCAGCAGATAAAAGTGCTGTTTCACCTGCATTTTAAGACCCTCCTGCGCTGCAGCCCCTCCCTCCTACCACTGAATGAACCGCTACTCCTGCTCATTAAGTGCTGAAAGAGTGAAAGTTGCTTAACCTGCGAAAGGGTTAAAATGGGTTAGGGGGGCAACATGCGGGACACAGGGTATCCTCTATACCCTCGGTGCGGGAGGCGGGACAAACGCAAGGACTGCTGAAGAAACCCTCAAAATGAGGGAAGATAACCACCACCTGCCTTACCCTCGTGGGACTAAATTTCGCTATCCAAACAAGTGCAATGCCTCTCATAGACGTCAACAGATTATTCGCCCTAAAATGTTCCTCCGCACTGATGCTATTATCACCCTTCTAAACAGCTCTATCTCTCGCTCCCTCAAGAAAGAAAAGCTTACATCGCACCTGTGCACCCCTCTGTCTACGTATCTTTCCTCATACGCTGTCGCCTACTATCCCATCTTCCCGCTCTTACCCGCCACCCTCCTCTTCGTGACCCCCGGCGCACCCACTGCCCTCGTGACCCCTCACCCTCTTACTCCTGGTGTTCAGGCTTCTCACTCTGACAGAAACTAAACTGCTTACCGGCGCAGCGCGACTTTCCCGCCTATTTCGCCACCACCAATGAGAAAGTGGTGTCTGCCGCCCGCTACTTTGTGGACAACTCACACTCCAAAAGAAGAATATCTTAACTCAAACAACCAATCAAAAGACTAACTTTGCAAAATGCGTACCCAATCAAATGGAGCACGGCAAAATACGCCATATTTTGGGGAGCTGTGGACCAATCAGTGCGATCTCCAGATTTGAACGTTTCCGTTGGCCCGGCTTGACAAACAATTCCTTAGGGAGTAGGGATCCCGATAAAAGAGGGCGGACTCCGCCATAACATTTATTTGTGAGATTTCTAGCGGGGATGTTGTCCAAAGGCGTGCAGTGCTTTACAAAAAAGTATCCGTTTAGGCCAGTGCAGTTCTTTAAATGGGAAAAAATATGTGCAGGTACTCCTCAAATTGGGCTGGGAGCGCGACTTGATTATATAAAGACACTACTGCCGTCTGTCAAGTATTCATTTTTCCCTTGAATTACCCTTATTAATAGTCTCACATTTCCTGCATATGCAAATTCCCTTTGTACATGTGGGCAAGGCATAAATAGAGGATTAATAACCTGTCTCCTACTATGTCCCTTTCAAGTGTGTAAACCGCCTATTACCTTTAAAAGGACATGTTATATTTGGACTATGCATTCTATGTCACAGGATTTTCAGTACACATTCACGAGGTTTAGAACTGCACATAATGATCTGCTCAGTGTGATATTAGGACTGCGTGACCTTGGCAAAGCACTGTTTGATCTTGGGCCCTCGCTGTATGATCATGGACCAGCAGTGTTTGATTCTGTGCCAGGGCTGTGCATTGTTAAGCCAGAGGTGTATGGGTCAGCAACAGGCAAGACTGAGCCACATTATGCTGGATTGATTCAGTGCTTTGAGACCTTGACTCAGTCATGCATGATTTTGATTGTTCTTTTGATCGCCAGCATATGATCTTGCCTAAGCTCTGTGTGATGTTGACCCAACATTGTTTGGTCTTGGGTCATCAACTAGTCGATTTTAGCCAAGCAGTGAATGATATTGGTTCAGTAGTGTGTGACCTTGACTCACAGTGTGTGATCTTTGGCCAGTAATGAGTGTTCTTGGCTCAGCATTGTGTGATCTTAAGCCATCCTGGCCTGATCTTGAGTCACTGGTGAGATAGAGGCCAATACTGGATGATATCTTGTTCCAGTCCTGTGGGGTGTTGGCTCAGTCCTGTCTGATCAAGACATTAGGATCGAGACCCTGGTGTTGACCTCTCCTCATGTCACATTATTAGTGTACTACCTGATAACGACTACATTTTGTTGCAATCTTACATGGTGCACAAATCAAAAAGACGAAGGGATTTTAAGTGGTTTTAATGTAATGTTTATTTATTTATTTTTAATTGTAAGTTTTAATTAACTGAACAATACCTACAGCGGCCAGACTGGGAGCCAGTGTTGGACGCCACAATACGTGCGTGCACATAAGTGCCTCAGCGAGCGTGTACTGGCCGCTCATTCTTTCTACCGGATTTTCGATTACATTGAGAAGCAAAAGAAATAGAAATTTGGATCCTCTTTACTCTTCCCTGCCTCCCTGGCCGGGACGGAATTATAACCGGTACAGAGGTGCACAGACTGCGTTGCATTAATACAGCCCTGAGGAAGTCGTGGGTCAATCCCGGACGACGAAACACGTGTTGGCTGGAGCAACTAAAGAAAAGAAAATTAAAACACAAGAAACCCTTTTTGAATTTTTCGATGCATTGTACTGGTCTTGATTTAATGACAAATATTGTATGTGTGCTCGGGCTTATGTTCGAATACCTACCTACCTGTCTGATCTTGGCTCACTCATTTCAGATCTTTGCCCAGTGCTTTGATAAGATAAGACTGGGCTTACGGAGAGCAGCACTCAGTTCCGATTGGCAAAACTCATGATGTAGGAGAAAGATTTTTAGCTTACAATTATGTTTTAACGTTTTCATAATTTCCTCTTCATTCTGATGAAAGCTAACCGGAAAATAGAATTATTGAAACGTGGGTCATCTCTAAAACTATTCCCAAGTGTTCCCAATATATTGCCATGTATAAAATGGGCTCCGTATTGTGAGGTGTTCTGGTCCTTCCACCTATTGTTACTACTATGGAAGGGGACTGCAGGGGCAGTTCCTACAGAACAGCTTCAACACACACACTGACACATCACTGCTGTGCCAAATTTTTAATTTTCTTTAAGTAAAACCCGTACACTTGGTAATATCTGTACAGTTCTGGGCACCACCTTCACCTGCACCACAGTTTTCAAGTGGTCCTCATTTGAAGGGCTCCATCCTCATTATCTCTTATACACACTGGGCATATCCATGCAGTTCGCTGTGTGTATGGGGACGGACCACACCAGATCATGCCAAAGGATCCTCAGAATCAATTTGACAGATTAGGAACTGTGCACAAATACCTGTGGGTGATGTTGGGCCTGCACAATGTTGTAGGCCAGCATATGTGACACCAGGACTTTGGGATATTAGGAGATAGTGAGATGGTTTGTGAAGTTTGGGCCATTGATGTATATTAAACGAGTGCTGTTTTATAATGGGGCTGTGCTTTGTAATACCAGGCCTGCGCCTTGTGATACAGTCACAACGCTGTGTGACCTTGGCCTAACTCCGTGTATTTAAATGGACTGGGCAAGCACAGTGCATTGAGATTGGTGCTTTTAATACACCAACATTATGTACAAGGAATTGTCCGTACATCTCATTAAATGCTAAAAAGCGCCTCTTTGATTATGAGCACAACTCTGCTCTATTTCAAGAGAGCCTTTGTTCTTTTCCAGCAGTGGCTCGGCACAGGGTTATAGTGGCGTTTTGGATGCGGGAGTGGCCTTCAGACAGCCTCAGCAGCACAATTACCACTGAGCCTACCAGTCATGAGTATCGGTACGCTTCTTGGCAATGGAAAAGTGCTGGTACTTAGGAGGCTAAAATGAAAAGTGTTGGTACTCATTACCGGTCAGTACCGGCCCATTTAAAGCACTGGGCCAGTGGTTCCCATACATTTGACTCCTGAGGACCCCAATTGAGTTACTACTGGAAGTCAGGGACCCCCAAGCAATTTGTACGATTTAAATTTCGAACATTAAAACAATAATTCGAAAAAAATAAACACACTTGCACACCAAAAACTCAAATTACTAAAGATTTTAGTATGTTATGTTGAAAAAATTTGCAAAATCGAAAATTTTTAATGGGAAGGTGCTGCATCTTAGCGACTAACTTTTCAATGTTTGGTTTTATTTTGCAGTACAAGGCTCCTGCTCCAGCCAGGACCAGATTGGAAACCCAAAGCAGCCCTGGCAAATGTTGTCAGACCAGTCCCCGTACGGTGCACACCAAGTGCAGCAAGTGAGCCTGACCACTACAAAGGGAGTTTTGGGGGGCTCTCCCCACAAGAAAACATGGGAAAAAATGCTGTATTCTACAACACATTTGTCATTATATATTAAATTGTATTAGCTTTTAAAGCATAGTAAATGATGACCTTACTATGCACCAGGATACAACAATCTTTGTTGGGGCTCTTCAATGATCCCATCACTATCACCCTTCAACAGTGCCTTTAATCTCTCCATAGCCACTCTCTCACATGTGTTTATTTGTTTTATAGCACCTCTCATACCGGTGTAGGGTGTCAGAGCATTTTACATCATACACATACAGAGACAATGAATCATACATGTGTAAATCAGTGTATAGAAAATGTTACATAAGGCAAATGGGACTACAAGGTGTAGGATTCACATGTCATCCATACCGCTAGGCATTTTTTAAGAGCGCTTGGTCTGGAAAAGCACAAACTCAGGATTCATAACATAACACAGAGGTTAGCGTTGACTTTAATAATAAGAATTTATTTCTACCAAACAAACCTTTGTAGCAGCATCAGAAGAATGAAACACTGGGAGAAAAAAATAACTTACTAACTTGTACCATGCAGTTTGCATGCAGCTCTTTGATGGCAGTTCATAACTCACGGTGCTAGATTACGGTTGTAAATTATGAACAGCGCAGTAACAAAAGTATTTCTGTGACAAAAGCAGTAATCCACTGAGCTATGCACATAAAATACTATTTTTTTAAATGCATGGTACATGTTCTGTGCAGGAGGCATATTAACCATCTGCGCTCCCTTAGATGAGTCAAAGCTGCCACTGGACTAAACTCCCATCTCTCTGCAGCAGGTACATTAATCACCGGAGTTATCTTGACACTTTTATTGATGCCCGAAAACTGCTCATGATACAAGGAACTTTGCAGTGCTTTTAAAACTGCGGCCTGCAGGCCCCTGGGAATGTGTCACATACCCCTGGGGATCCTCAGACCACTGTTTGGGAACCGTTGGTTTAGGGTGACCAAACGTGGGCGCCTGCACAGTCTATCCTAGTGCTGTAATTTAAGGGCACTTCCCCACAGAAATAACAATGGGGCTCTATAGGGAGAAAGTGAGCCCTGGATGGGAATGTGATTAACACTGGGTGGAAACCGGCCTGTTCGTATGCACTGCTGACTTACATCCCATACCCCCTGCCTCGTGACAGAAGTAAGTCTCTTCGGTTCCTCTCCAGGCGTAGGGCCATACCAAAGTAACAGGCAAACCCGTCTGTTGAGGAATGGAAGATTCCTTGACAGGGAAATTGACGTATTCCCTACATCTCCCCAACGATGAAGCATTGTACCCCCTCCCTCGTGCAATGAGTATTCCTCGAACCATGGTACCAGTACCTCATCTCCTCACTTGGCCCAACTGTGTGATGCTTTATCCCATGACTCAGTTCACTTAATTGAAACTAACAGCTAGGGTTTAGAAACGTACCTGAATGCTGCTAGGTGCTATATAAAACACTGCATTTCTTTCAACAGGTGGCAACTGTGAGGGCATTAAAGATATCATTAGAGGCCCTTGCACCTAAACAAAGTGCCCTCATTTTTAAGTGAAGGTGTCTGGCCAGTATGAGTTTCCCCAGTCGTGGGAGTCCCTATTATTTAACTTTAACTTGGGTGCTCTTCCCTGGTACATGCTGAGTGATGGCTTCTTGAACAGTGAGTGGCAGATTCTGGCCCCGAACAATGCTACAGTGCCCGGTGTTGGTCGAAATCTCAGTACCAACCTCTTCTCTGGTGCCCTCTGGGTACAAACCTAAAGCCTGCAATGTCTGTAAGTTGATGCTGCCTTTCATGCCCATTGAGCCTCAAGCCTACAGGTGCTTCTCCCTCCAAGCACCCAAAGCCCCAGGATGTCTCAAGTACCCTGCCCTTACATGCACATTGCATCCCAGGCTGTCTCAAGTACCCTGCCCTTACATGCACACTGCAGCTCAGGCTGTCTCAAGTACCCTGTCCTTACATTTGCATTGCATCCCAGGCTCTCTCAAGTACCCTGCCCTTACATGCACACTGCATCCCAGGCTCTCTCAAGTACCCAGCCCTTACATGCACATTGCATCCCAGGCTGTCTCAAGTACGCTGACCTTACATGCACATTGCACCCCAGGCTGTCTCAAGTATCCTGTCCTTACATGCATATTGCATCACAGGCTGTCTCAAGTACCCTGCCCTTACATGCACACTGCAGCTAAGGCTGTCTCAAGTATCCTGCCCTTATATGCACATTGCATCCCAGGCTGTCTCAAGTACCCTGGCCTTACATGCACACTGCAGCTCAGGCTGTCTCAAGTGTCCTGCCCTTACATGCACATAGCATCCCAGGCTGTCTCAAGTACCCTGCCCATACATGCACACTGCAGCTCAGACTGTCTAAAGTATCCTGCCCTTACATGCACATTGCATCCCAGGCTGTCTCAAGTACCCTGCCCTTACATGCACATTGCATCCCAGGCTGTCTCAAGTATCCTGTCTTACATGCACATTGCATCCCAGGCTGTCTCAAGTACCCTGCCCTTACATGCGCACTGCAGCTCAGGCGGTCTCAAGTATCCTGCCTTTACATGCACACTGCAGCTTAGGCTGTCTCAAGTATCCTGCCCTCACATCCACACTGAAGCTCAGGCTGTCTCAAGTATCCTGCCCTTACATGCACATTGCATACCAGGCTGTCTCAAGTACCCTGCCCTTACATGCACATTGCATCCCGGGCTGCCTCTAGTATCCTGCCCCTACATGCACATTGCATCCCAGGCTGTCTCATGTATCCTGCCCTTACATGCACACTGCAGCTCTGGCTGTCCCAAGTATCCTGCCCTTATATGCACATTGCATCCCAGGCTGTCTCAAGTACCCTGCCCTTACATGCACATTGCATCCCAGGCTGCCTCTAGTATCCTGCCCTTACATGCACATTACATCCCAGGCTGTCTCAAGTATCCTGCCCTTACATGCACACTGCAGCACAGGCTGTCTCAAGTATCCTGCCCTTACATGCACACTGCAGCTCAGGCTGTCTCAAGTATCCTGCCCTTACATGTACACTGCAGCTCAGGCTGTCTCAAGTATCCTGCCCTTACATGCACATTGCATCCCAGGCTGTCTCAAGTATCCTGCCTTACATGCACATTGCATCCCAGGCTGTCTCAAGTACCCTGCCCTTACACGCACATTGTATCCCAGGCTGTCTCAAGCATCCTGTCCTTACATTCGCATTGCATCCCAGGCTCTCTCAAGTATCCTGCCCTTACATGCACATTGCATCCCAGGCTGTCTCAAGTACCATGCCCTTACATGCACATTGCATCCTGGGCTGCCTCTAGTATCCTGCCCCTACATGCACATTGCATCCCAGGCTGTCTCAAGTATCCTGCCCTTACATGCACACTGCAGCTCAGGCTGTCTCAAGTATCCTGTCCTTACATGCACACTGAAGCTCAGACTGTCTTAAGTATCCTGCCCTTACATGCACATTGCATCCCAGGCTGTCTCAAGTATCCTGCACTTACATGTACACTGCAGCTCAGGCTGTCTCAAGTATCCTGCCCTTACATGCACATTGTATCCCAGGCTGTCTCAAGTACCCTGGCCTTACATGCACATTGCATCCCCGGCTGCCTCTACTATCCTGCCCTTACATGCACATTACATCCCAGGCTGTCTCAAGTAGCCTACCCTTACATGCACACTGCAGCTCAGGCTCTCTCAAGTATCCTGCCCTTACATCCTTACTGAAGCTCAGGCTGTCTCAAGTATCCTGCCCTTACATGTACACTGCAGCTCAGGCTGTCTCAAGTATCCTGCCCTTACATGCACATTCAATCTCAGGCTGTCTCAAGTATCCTGCCTTACATTCGCATTGCATCCCAGGCTCCTTCAAGTACCCTGCCCTTACATGCACACTGCAGCTCAGGCTGTCTCAAGTACCCTGTTCTTACATTCGCATTGCATCCCAGACTGTCTCAAGTGTACCCTGCCCTTACATGCACATTGCATCCCAGGCTGTCTCAAGTATCCTGCCCTTACATGCACACTGCAGCTCAGGCTGTCTCTAGTATCCTGCCCTTACATCCTTACTGAAGCTCAGGCTGTCTCAAGTATCCTGCCCTTACATGCACATTGCATCCCAGGCTGTCTCAAGTACCCTGCCCTTACATGCACATTGCATCCTGGGCTGCCTCTAGTATCCTGCTCCTACATGCACATTGCATCCCAGGCTGTCTCAAGTATCCTGCCCTTACATGCACACTGCAGCTCAGGCTGTCCCAAGTATCCTGCCCTTACATGCACACTGTAGCCCAGGCTGTCTCAAGTATCCTGCCCTTATATGCACATTGCATCCCAGGCTGTCTCAAGTACCCTGCCCTTACATGCACATTGCATCCCAGGCTGTCTCAAGTATCCTGCCCTTACATGCACACTGCAGCTCAGGCTGTCTCAAGTATCCTGTCGTTACATGCACACTGCAGCCCAGGCTGTCTCAAGTATCCTGCCCTTACATGTACACTGCAGCTCAGGCTGTCTCAAGTATCCTGTCCTTACATGCACATTGCATCCCAGACTGTCTCAAGTATCCTGCCTTACATGCACATTGTATCCCAGGCTGTCTCAAGTACCCTGCCCTTACATGCACATTGCATCTCAGGCTGTCTCAATTATCCTTCCCTTACATGCACACTGCAGCTCAGGCTGTCTCAAGTACCCTGCCTTTGCTTGCACATTGCATCCCAAGCTGTCTCAAGTACCCTGCCCTTACATGCACATTGCATCCGGGGCTGCCTCTAGTATCCTGCCCTTACATGCACATTGCATCCCAGGCTGTCTCCAGTATCCTGCCCTTACATCCACACTGCAGCTCAGGCTGTCTCAAGTATCCTGCCCTTACATGCACACTGCAGCTCAGGCTGTCTCAAGTATCCTGCCCATAAAAGGACACTGCAGCTCAGGCTGTCTCAAGTATCCTGGAGTGCTGTAGCAAGGGCTACCGCCCACTCCCGTGCGTATGTGTGTTTTAAGTATATTGGAACATGGTTGGAAAAAGCTGGTAAAATTACAGTTTCTCCCTTTGGGCAATCCATAACAATTTCAGGCGGCCAATCTTTTTCAGCTAAAAGTATGTCATAGCCGTAAGTCAAGTTCTCCCAAAAGAGACCTTTAACTTTTCTGGGTTTGTCCCCCTCCATTTGGAGTGTTATTTCATGCAACCTATGTGGGACACTTAACCTTGTATCAGGTGTTTCCACCGTGATGTACTCATTCAACTACGCTGTCACCAGAAATTCCATCAAGGGGCGTGGCTTCGCTGCGGAACACAATGGCCGCCACTTAAACTAGCTCTGTAGCACACCAGACCGCCTTCCGTATATCCGTTTAAATAATCCGTCACCCCTGCAGTGGAGGGGCCACCAGAACCACCACTGAGGCTGGGACACCGAACAGCAGCCTCGTACAGCCGCCGGAAAGTAGAGAAATCGGCGGCCCAAGCTGTGGCCTTCTCGGGACCGGAGGCCGGGAGCTGCCGCATCGGGGAGTTGTGCGTGGCGCACTGATTGGTCCGGCCCCTCGTGAAGGCGAGGCCACGGACGTACCAGCTGTTGGAACTGTGGCGGAAGGAAAGGCAGTCAGGGTTCCGGAATCCTGTCCCTGGCGCAAGTGGCCGCGGCCCGTTCACCCGCGACCGACGGTAGGGTGCTCCTGCCGAGATTGCGTGATCGAGACCCGCAGAGGTGGCCGCAGTGGAGTGTGCTGGCAGAGATCCCGGCTGGAGTTCCCGGCCCTGCGGCATCCTGGGCGCGAATGCTCCGGCCCACCCGTTGCTGTGAAGGTAGGAGACGGCCTGTTGTGGGACATTGAGCTGCGGAGAGACTGCGCGCGGTTCCCGGTGCTGCGGGGCAACCGGTTCGGACTTGGCCCGTTGGCCTCTGGAGGGCAGAGAGTTGAGGCAGTGCCTGGGGGACATAGCTGATCAAGCCTTCCCGAACGCTTGCGAAGGGCCGGAGACTGGCTGGGTAGCCCAGTTGAGCACACAAACAAAGAGGCCCAGAACTATAACCGCTGTTGTCGCGGTGGAGAAGGCAAAAAGGGCGCATTGGTCACCAACAACGAAAAACATGTACTCGCAGTGACCTGGTGTGAAGTGCCCCTCCCCCCGCTGGTACTGGTGAAAGAGGGACACTGTATGTGAACCATAAGGCAAGACTGGACACTACTGCGCAGAGAGGATTGCCGTCGAGGGGTGGGAGACCTGGAGTCTACGTGAGGGCTGATCCGCGCGGCTCCAGTGAGAAAATGTCGAATGCCAAGGGCGCGAAAGCGACGCAACAGACTAAATTAGACAAATATATGCTGCCAAAGCAGGCTGACCCCGAGCACGGTGACAAGGGGAAAAGGACGACTGGATCTGAAGGGGAGCTTCCGGACCCGACGTTAAAATATGTAATGGACGCCATCTCAGGTGTGCACTCCTGCCTTGAACGGAGGATGGACTCCATCACGTCTGAAGTGATGCTGATCCGAGCTGACTAAAACAGGAGAGAAAGTGAAACAGATGGAAATCGTCACTGCTAGCCTCATGGGAGACGCGACGCAAATGCAGCACGATATCAAGGACCTGCAGGCCTTTCGCAAGGACAAGTTGGATGACTATGAAGGGCGCACCAGAAGAAATAACGTGAGGATTATAGGTCTGCCGGAGGGTGGAGGGCCCTGCCGCTGACTTATTCGTGGAAGAACTCATACTTAAGCATCTTCAGCCTAAGGGGTTGTCCAAGTTTTTTGTGGTAGAAAGGGCACATAGAGCTCCTTGGGGACGCCCAAAACCTGGTGCGCCTCCCCGCCCTATGTTGGCGAGACTTTTAAATTTCAGGGACAGAGATGTCATATTGCAGACTTCGCGTATGGGCCCCCCTTGAAGTATGAGAACTCGGAGATCTCCTTTTTTCCAGATTTCACCTTGAATGTGCAGCGACAACGACGATCCTTTTTGGAGGTGAAGAAGAGACTTCGAGACAAAGGGCTAAAGTATCCCATGTTATTTCCGGCCCGGCTCCGCGCCGAAGCAGATGGCAGGGTCTGGTTTTTTGATGCCCCTGAGGCGGCTACGGACTGGCTTGAAGGTTGGAGAGCCGCGAAAGACCATAAGGCCCACTAAGTGGCGGACCAGGCCGGTTCGTCTAATGGCTCAGTCTGATGGGAGTGTAGTGCTGGAGGCCGGTCTCGGCGCCTCGCCCGGCAGTGCCTTCGATCTGATGCAGTGGCTGAACTTCTGTGACGGACAATGATTTGATTGCATTGATTGATTGTCCTATATATCCTTTTTGGTGTTGGGTGGGCCCCTCTGGCAGGGCACATTGGTTTTTTGGACTTAAGGAGGTGGTTGGGGTGGCGGAGCTTACAACCCCTATTATACTCTACTTTTAGTTCTAGTTTGGGCGACAGGCACTCTGCATAGTTGATTCATGGGCAGTTCCAGGCCCAGAGAGCAGGGAGGGGGGGTAGTTGGGGTGGAGTGGGGTTGTTTTATGTTCTGTTAAGGAGAGCGGCATTGCACATGGCTAAAAGAGAGATGGGATACGCAATCTCTGAACCTACACATGGGGCCATACTGGGATAAGACCTTTAAGCTCCTAAGTTGGAATGTAAATGGGCTTGGGGACAAAGTAAAGCATAGTATCGTATTGCAGTATGTCAAGCGCCACGCTCCAGAGGTGGTGCGTCTCCAGGAGAAGCACCTGGTAGGTAACTCCTGCAAGGCCATGAGCAGATGGGGCTACCGGCTGGTGGCCCATTCTGGTTTTACTGCGGGTTCCAGGGGAGTGGGCATCCTAATCAGAAATTCCTTCCCGATGTCAATACTACACACGTGGACTGACGGGATGGGTAGATATGCAGCAATTTCCGGGCAGTGGGAGGGTAAGACACTCACGCTGGTGTCAGTGTATATCCCGCCGGGGTTGCAGGGCCAATCCTTCAGAGACCTGGGTAAAATCGCGTTGTCATTCCCAGAAAGCTGTCTGGTAGTAGGAGGAGATTTTAACTCAGTGGTATCGGGCTCTCTGGACCGGTGTCCCCCCGTACCATCATCCCCTCACAGAGTTGGCTCCCAGACTTCCTTGAAGCCATGGGGCTTGTGGACACGTGGAGGGTGTTCCACCCGGGACGCACCCAACACACTTTCCATTCCGGGGCTCACAATAGCTTATCTGGTATAGACTACCTTCTGACTCCGGCGCCCCAAGCGGGGAACATTAGGGAAATCAGACACCTCGCCCGAGGCATATCTGATCACTCCCCACTGTGGGCAGAAGTGGTCATGGGTACGAGGAGAGTGGGGCGGGTGGCGCCTATCAACCCGTGGTACTTCAGGAACCCAGTGGTGAAAGACAAGGTAGTAGCAGCTATAGAAAACTACTTTCTAGATAACAGGGAATCAGTGAGTTCATCCCAAGTCCTGTGGGAAGCCTTTAAAACCGTAGTACAGGGTCAGGCACTCTCGCTAATAGCAGGGGTGCGGAAAGAAAAGTCGAAGGAACTAATTCGTTTGGAAGATGAAATCCTCCTCATGGAAGAAGATGGCGGGGAACCAATGACACAAGGTAGGCTTCATGCCCTGAAGCTTAAACGAAATTAATATAAAGCCATAGCAACTGACATGGCCAAGTCATTGGGTAGAGACAGAGAGGGTAGGCTCTATGACCTGTGGGATAAGGCCGGAAAGCTACTGGCATGGCTGGATAAAAAAGAACTGGCGAGCAGACTGGTTCCGGAACTACTGAAGGGATTGTGGGAAGTTATAACGGACCCACAAGAGATCGCTAATGAGTTTGCGGATCACTATCACTCCATATATAGTGCAAGCTCTTCCTTTACAGAAGAGGACTCGCAGGCTCTGATCAGGGACATTAAACTTCCCTCCCTGGCTATAGATGACAGAGATCTGCTAGAAAGTGATTTTACTAACAAGGTTTCCCAAGCGATTAGAAGCCTCCAGTCCGGTAAGGCTCTGGGCCCCAACGGCCTGCCAATTGAGCTCTACAAGCTGAAGCCGGATTTACTTGCCTCATACATGCGAGCCATGTTTGAAGAAAGCCGTGAATCGGGGCTGCTCCCTCTAGATCAAAGGGTTGCCACATTGGTCACTATACATATAAATTGGCAAGCCCAAAGGTGCTTGCTCATCCTACAGGCCCATCTCACTATTAAATGCTGAGCCCAAAATACTCGCAAAAACACTAGCCAGACGTCTGGCCCAGGTAATAGGCAAACTAGTGCACCCAGACCAGTCGGGCTTCATGCCCCACCGCAATACAGCCTTGAACTTGAGGAGACTACATGGCGTGTTGGGGCGCCGGGGCACGATTCAGGAAGATGCAGCCGTGGTCTTGCTTGATGCTGCAATGGCCTTCGATACAATAGAGTGGCCATATTTGTTTGCAGTCTTGGCCAAGATGGGATTTGGGCCCAATTTTATCGGGTGGGTACGCCTGTTGTATGCAGAGCCCTTGGCGCAAGTGGTCGTTAATAATAAGAAATCGGAGGTATTCGAACTAAGCCGGGGGACGCGACAGGGGTGTCCGCTGTCTCCCCTCCTCGTTGCTCTTACCCTGGAGCCACTGGCGGCGTGGATTCGTGGAGACCCAGTAATCCGGGGACTAAAGTGGGTTGACACGTGGGAGGACCGCATTGCTCTATATGCGGACGATATCCTGCTTTATCTCGCATCCCCCAACTCATCGCTTGTTAGAAATGGGATCTCTAGTTGGCAAGGGTTTGCACCTTTGTCCAAGTAGGGACCCTTCTTCCTAGTCAGGGTAAGGGTGTTACACTCGTGAAGTAACCCCTGCTCACCCTCGTGGTAGCTTGGCACGAGCAGTCAGGCTTAATTCAGAGGCAGTGTGTAAAGCATTTGCACATAACCAACAGTAATTCAGTGTAAGCACTACAAACGGACACCACACCAGTTTAGAAAAATAACCAATATTTTATATACTCAAGACAAGACCAATTACGACGAAAATCCACAATACTATACTTTAAAAATGAATACTTGATAAGGTAACTTCTTCTTTGCAGGAATAGCACAAAAGCAAAGTTCGTACGAGTCGGTAGCTCCGTCCGAGCCTACCGCGATGCTGAAAACCACAGAGTCTAACAGTTCCAGCCGACCGCGTCGATACGGGCCAGCAGAGTCATGAACAGACTCGGTTACAGTACCTTTCTCGTTGTGGCTGGTACAGAGTGTACGAGCCGGTCGGCGTTCGTCGCGGTTGCGGTGCAAGACGGAGCGATGCAAGGTGCGGTGTCCCTCGATGCGGTGCAGGCAGCGGCTCGATGAGCGTCGTGCAGACGGAGTCGGTGAGTCCAAGGCGTGCGATGCAGGGTGAGACGATGCTCGATGCGGTGCTGACAGGTTGCGATGCAGGCGACCAAGCCGGAGTGCGGGAGCTGGCGTCGGACAGCGGTGCGAGTCGGAGCGGTGCGTCGCAGACGTGCGAGCGGTGCCCCAAATGCGGTGCGGTCACGACTCTTGAGCCAGTTGCAGCGACCGCGTCGGTCGGGTCCGGCTGGTTCAGTGAAGCGATGCGATGCGAACTGCGGTGCCCACAGGTCACGGTGCAAGCAGCGGCTCGGTGTTGGCGGCGTCGGACGTCGCCCACGGTGAGACCAGGGTTGCGATGCGAAGCGGGGCGATGCGGTCTGCGGTGCAAACAGGTCACCGGCCAGGGATGGATTCGGTTGACGGAGTCGGTTGCGGTTCCCTTCCTCTGTGGCAACTGAAACAGCGTTCCAGAAGCGGTACCCAGAGGCTTGTGAAGTCTTTGCAGTCCCTGAGACTTCTTAACAGGAGGCCAGCTCGGTTCCAGGCCCTTGGAGATACTCAGCACAAGTTTGTAGAAAGTTCAGTCCAGTCCTTTCACTGCCCAAGACAGAAGCAGCAACTGCAGGCCAACCCAACAAAGCAACAGCACAGCAAAGGGGCAGTACTCCTCCTGGCAGCTCTTCCAGCTCTTCGTCTTGGCAGGTTCCTTGATTCCAGCGAGATCTAAATTCATGGGGTCAGGGCCCCAATATTTATATCCCAAATTCCTTTGTTCTCTGAAGGCAGAGAGGCCTTTGCCTAGTCCAAACCAGTTCTGGAGCACTTTGTTGACAAGTCTCCGTCCCTTCTTTCAGTGAGTAGGCCAGGGACATCAGACGCACCACAGGAGGTGGAGCCAGCATTGTGGAGGGAAGGCACTGTCCTATTCAGGGCCCAGGTGCGACCCCTCCCACCCATCTACATGTAGATCTTGCTATTCAGCCCTGCGCTGACTCACCCTGTCTCCTGGCATCCCCCAGCCCCTGTCACTCACACTCCAGACAAGGAATACACAACCTCACAGAGGCAGGCTTGGATGGTTAGACAAGAATATACCCACTTTCTAAAAGTGGTATTTTCAAACACAGAATGTTAAAACCAACTTCACTAAAAGCTGCATTTTATCATTCTGAGCCCAGGCATACTAAACTCGAATTTCTACCATGTTCCCGGGGTCAGTTAGGATTATAAGCTGTAATAATCAAAACTGCCCGTTCTGGCCTAGGGGGAACAGGTAGCCTTGCAATAGTGAAAAACGAACTAGGCTGTAATTCACTATCAGGACATGCCACACACACCCGGGCATGTCCTACCTTTCGCATACAACGCACCCTGCCCACAGGGGTACATTGGGCCTACCTTAGGGGTGACTAACAGGTAGCAAAGGGAAGGTTTAGGGACTTGCAAGTGTGTGCACTTTGCCAAGTCGACATGGCAGCCCCAGGCTGCGCACAGGCTCTGCGGTGGCAGGCCCGAGTTACACTTTACGGGCTGTTTGCGTGGGTGGCACAATCCAGTGCTGCAGCCCACCAACAGCATTTGGTCTATAGGCCCTGGCACTCGCAGTGCACTTTACAAGGGACTGACACATAAACCAAACAGGCCAATCATGGAAACACCAATCCATAACACATTTTATACAGGAGCACTTGCACTTTCCCACTGGACCGCAGTGAGGAAAGTGCGCAGAATCATTACACCAGCAAAAACAGAGTCAAAACCGGGAGGTCAGAAAGCAAAAGTCAGGGGAAACACGCCAAAAGATGCCAAGTCTAACACATGTCCCCTCCAGCTGAAAGTAGGGAGAACTACCCAACCCCATTGGAGTTCTCTTCACTAAGGCGGAAGAACCTGGACAGACCATCTGCGTTGGCGTGTTCTGTACCAGGACGGTGTTCCACCGTAAAGTCCATTCCCTGTAGGGAGATGGACCACCTTAGCAGTTTTGGATTCTCACCCCTCATTTGCATCAACCATCTGAGGGGCCTGTGGTCTGTCTGAACCCGGAAGTGAGTCCCAAACAGGTATGGTCTCAACTTCTTCAGCGCCCAGACCACAGCAAAAGCTTCCCTTTCTATGGCACTCCACCTCTGTTCCCTGGGAAGTAGTCTCCTGCTAAGGAAGACTACAGGCTGATCCAGGCCCTCTTCGTTCAGTTGTGAGAGCACCGCTCCCACACCATGCTCTGAAGCGTCAGTCTGCACGACGAATTCCTTGGAGAAGTCAGGTGCCTTGAGCACGGGCGCCGTGCACATGGCTGCCTTCAGGGCATCAAAAGCTTTCTGGCAGGACTCAGTCCAGATCACTTTCCTGGGCTGCCTCTTAGAGGTCAGCTCTGTTAAGGGGCAACAATGGTGCCATAGCCCTTAACAAATCTCCTATAGTAACCGGTGAGACCTAAGAAGGCTCTCACCTCTG